>VUQS01060047.1:0-10061 GCA_015108495.1 Heterochromis multidens | reverse complement strand
TTACCTTTAAAAAAAAAAAAAAAAAGAAATGTCGGTTGACTTACCAAGCCACACATTCCCCATAGTTTACTGACAGCCAGTTTTAAGTGTATTCATTAAGTTGAACCTATTCACCCACTCAAAATGACCTTTCAAACATTTAGTCCTTTTCATTAATCTGACAGCAAAATTATGAGTATTGACTTCATGTCATAATGAGCTGTTAATTTTCTGTAAAAGCAGCCATACATAGTAAAATGTACATGTCACTTTCTACATTTACACATGTCTGAACAGACACAGTGGCTACAGTGCTTTCTCATGCTTCCTAGGGAATTGCTTATCTTACAGGAGAATGCCACTAACAAGTACAACATGCAAATAATACCACATTAATTTACCAACTCTATTTTATGTGGCAGTAAAATTAAAATACTGGTCACGTGCATTTTCACAATTCCAAATCCAGAAGAGTGATCTCTCTCTCTCAGAACTTGGGTCAGGGCGACTCTTCTCTTCAGCACCATGTAACACACACACACAAACATATTCACACAGGTCCTGCTCATAGTGACAGTTGTGAAGAGAATTAAACTTTCAAAAGTGTGGTTAAACTTTACTAGAGTCAGTGCTGACAATGCTTAATAGCGAGTACAAGTGCTGAATGAAGTGCAAAGCATTAACATGATTTATGTCCGAATGACAGAATGTCATCACTTTAACAGATTGACGAAGCCAGCAGTTTTACATATCCTGTCTGAAAAGGGCAAAAAAGAACAAGACGACTGCCATCCAGTTGTCAAACAAGTAACAAAGTTCCCATACACAAGATCATTTCTGTTTAAATATCAGCCGCCACCCCTTAGCTTTGGACTTGGAGAGAAAATTGGAAAGATAATCATGCTGCTCCTGCATGTGACCTCAGACTTAATGAAAAATGAACATGCCAGCTCTAATGGGCCTTTGTAGGAGCATTGTTCTTTATAGTCTATACAGCATAATAGATTTTTAAGCACTTGATTAACAGAAGGACGGCAGCCACCAAAGACCTTCCACAAAAGGCCATTATTCAGCTGTCTCTCACTCAGGCACTTGATAAATGCCACTAATGCTTAAAATATAAATGGCACAATAAATATAAATAACACTTTGGCCCACATGTTGTGTTTCCATGCCAATCTGTAAGTTTGCAAAGAGAGAGAAAACTAGGACAGGGAAAGTTGGATTCATCACCCTTAATGCCTTCTGTCACTTCAATTGGATATTACCAGACACTGTCCCCTAATTTAGACATCATATCCTGTCCCAAGAGCCCCGCCTCATTCGCCCAACCCGTCTGTCTCACCCTGGCATAACCCTAATGCATCCCCATGTGAGACCAGAGCAAGTGTGTTTGAAATCAAACTGAGACCTCTCCTTTTATCTCCCTTCCCCTCTTGTCTGCTCTTCTCTGTCTCGCTACCAAACCCTCTTCCTAGTGCTTTTTTGCTTCTCTTCTGTTGCTCAATTCCTCTCTGCTTTTATCTCCACTCTTTTTTCTCCTACACCCTCAGAATGAACAATTTGTATGAATCACAGGCTCTCCATCCAGGCTCACTTATAGTGACATCCCCCCACTGGTTTTGTTAGCAGAACTCCTACTTGCTAGCTCCATACAGATCATTATTTGATGTCCAATGTGATTTCGTTGAAAGAAAAAAGAATGTCATTGCCTCAGTGGCACTGCCCTGGCACGTAACCCCACACAATGCTCATTTCAGCCAGCCTCAGATTGTTTGATTGGCATTCACTGCTGTGTTTGCCAGGAGTGCTGGCAGTACATTGCTGTTATTTGCATAAAACAGGAAGGGGTTCAGATTTCCCTGCTGTTCTGCGTTTCACTGCCCTTGCTGCACCCCAAAGAAATATCTGAATGTAATTCACAGACAAGAAAAAAAAAAGACAGATTAGCTGGCCTTGTGCAGTTTTGCACTCAGACTCAACACTTCTCCTTACCTTATTTGAGACTTTCTTCTCTCCACTTTTTAGCCCAGCATGAATCCTTCTGTACAAATCCTAGACTATCTGAGACCCACCTTTTTTCTCTCTTATACTCCTACAGAGAATCCTCTTAAATATGTCCTGGTATGAGTCTTGCTCCGCAGTGTGAACCTTTTACCTTTGTGTGCTGCTGATCAGTGAGATCTGGACTTGGTCCTGGGTTGACAGCAGGCGATCACTCTGCCCTGTGGTTTGACTAGCTGACCGATAAGCGAGGCAGGCGAAGGAAGCAGTTCAAGCGGATAGGATGATAAGCAGGAAGAGAAGGCATAAGCAGTGGTTTTTAATTGAGAGTGGGAAAGAAAAAGAGGGTAAAAATACAAGGGATTAAGGGAAGTTAAAAATTGTGGCACTTTACAGTAATAACTGTGAACTTATTTAACCCTTTACAAGTAACCCTTCTGCCCGTCTGTCCTGTGTATCTGTCTCTGTGTCTGTCTGTGTGACTCTGTTGGACCTAAACCTCTAACCCATGGCAAAGTCAGCACAATACTCAAACAAACTGCTTTTTTTCTAAATCCTTCTCTCACTTTTGTTTCAATCTTCAACTGAAATGGGTGGAGAGGCAAACCTGGCTCACACCAACATGAAGTATAGAACAAAGGATCATCACTGTAGTAAAGGCTTTGCCCCAGCTGGCAAAGGGGGGAAGGGCGACAAAAACTGAAGTGCCAGCAGCTGGACTGAAATGCATATAGAGCAAAATGTCTGCAAAATGCAGCACAACGAGCCTCTGGGAGAGAATGAATGAGTCCCATTCAGCCTGATCCCAGCAATGACTGACTGCACCCTTACCAAGGGATTACACTGAGAAGAACATTACCACACACTTGTAAGAGGATTGTAACACACGTAGAAGAAGACACTACTACTATCACTACAGCACACTCACAATACAAGAAGAACTGTCAGTACCTCCTCCAAAACAGCCATCATTTCCTTCATTTTTCTTTTCCTCCACCCATTTTTCCATCCCTCCTTCCAACCCCTCCATCCCCTCTGCAGAAGCCTTGGAGGATCCGTCCAGTGCCGGTGTAGTGGCGGGTGCAGTGATCGGCTCGCTTCTGGCCCTGCTATTGGTTGTTGCACTCATTGCTGTTCTCCTGACCCGCAGCCGCCGGCAGCAGAGGCGTGGGTACCCCAGCAGTGGGGACTCCATTGCAACAGGCAGCGGTGGAAGCAATGGCGGAGACTATGGCAACAAAGCCCGTCTGCTCTTCAGCAACTCTGGAAACAACAGCAGCAAGAACGGGACTGGTACAAACAACAACGGGCCCATCTACACGTATCGGGAGGGCTGCGATGCCACCGGAACTCTAACAGAAAAGGCCAACGACTACCACCATCATCATCTCCACCATGCCTCAACTGGCAACGCCCCTTCTGCCCATGACATCCTTCTTAGCAGTGAGATGGATGAAGCCGAGAGGAGGAAGTTTGACCTTGATGACAGCATGGAGGAAGAAGAGGAACGATATGACAGATTTGGAGGAGTAGGTGGAGGTGGAAACATTCTGCCTCCAGCCTATCACGTCCACAGAGGCCATGCTGGTGAAGAAATGGATGTGTACCTTGACGATGACATGGAGTCTCAGAGAGACGGCTCTGTTATTTCCCGGACTGCCATTTATGTCTGAGGAAGGAGGAGAAGAAGGGAAAAGGCAAAGGCTGAAGATAAGGAAAGGAGATGTAGTAGAGGATGTGGTGCATCCGAGCCAGCCCCTTTCACCTCTAAATAAGTCAGCATCACCTCCATCAGCTAGACACCTACCTGCTTATCATTCAACCTGATTAAAGAGTCACCATCAGTTATATCCTCTCAGTCTGACAGTGACCGTATACTTTGATAAAAGGAGGATTAAGTGAATAATAATAAAAAGTAAACAAAAAGTCCAAATGAAGTTGTTGTTAGGCTGATGAAGGAAAACTTGCGAGGGAAATAGTGCACTGTGGCTGAATATGTGACTGTGTTTAACTGTACCATGAAGGAAGATTGGATTCAGTGTCATGGGAATAAAAAAATACTGCCAAGAGCAAAAAAAGGAAATAGTAACTCTTGACACAATGCTGCTTATTGCTACGTTCTTGTTTCTTCAGCTTTGCTGTGTGATTATGTGCTGAGTGACTAAACTGTTTGTCTTTTATACCTTACCAGAAAATTTAATCAGCAAAACCTGAAGCACCATAATCACTTCAAAAAATATCACCACTATCCAAAACTCGCCTTTCTGCTTCAAAAGAAAAGAAAAATCTTCATCATGTTGAACTCTATGTTAAACTGTCCGAAAGGCTTCTGTGGATGTTGCTGATGTCTTGCAGATGCCAGCTCTTCTGACATGCCTGAGACTTTACTTGAGCCGTTTCAAAACTTGAAAAGGCCAAACTTGTTTCTGTTAATCCCAGAGATGACTTTGTTTGGGCTTGCAGTGACTCCGGGTTCCTGCTGCACCCTGCGACACCACCTGGTTTCCTGATGGGTGTCACTGAAGCGAGAGCCACCAAACTGAGTAACATAACAGACTTAACAGTATGTGCTAATGTGTGGCTGGCTGTGGTGTTAATGATGTGCATCATCTATATATTGGGCACCGTCTCACAATAGCACAGTTGTTGTTATTGTTGTTGTTGTTGTTATAGTTATTGTTGTTGTTACTGTTGTGTAATGGTGTTGATCTCGCTAAAGAAAAGATGCACCGAGACACTTGGGGGTTTCACACAGTTCCATATTGGATCAGTAATGACTCATTTAATGAATTTAAAAAAGATTATTTGTTTCCAACTCAACTTTTTCCCTTTTCCAGTTTTGCTTTCTCTGTTTCCTCTGTCTTTACATCCCCATCTCTCTTTTTCTATCCATGCCATCTCTTTCTGTTCCACATGAATTCTAAACGATTTGTATATTGTCCTTTCACTCTGTCCCACACACATTACATCTCTCCCTCTCATTCTGCGCTTTCTTTATTTACATAATGGGCAGCTTAGACTGCCGCAATGACTGTGTGCAGGGAGAAGGGGATAACTTGTATTTATATTCCTATCTGGGTCGCATTCAATGAGGCAAAATATTCACCGGCTTTGTTGGGGGCTGCTGTATTTCATGTATTCATTTTCCATGTCCCACCGAATGTTCTTACACTTATGTACCGGATTATTCCATGTTCTGTGCGCTGATTGGACAGAAAGACACGGTCCAAGATATATTTCAAGAGAGGATGTGAAAACATTCTAAATCAAATCGTAAACTCTCAAGCCTTTGATTCTTGTACACTGCAGAAGTACAGGTGGTGGTACATGTTTGGTTAAAATAAGTGATTCATCTGTTGATGGGGCAAGGATTTTTCACTTGTTAGGACATTGCTTACTAAATGGTAAGAAAATGGTGCAAGGGAATTTGAACGTGCAAAAATGCATTAGAAAAAGTTACATGTTTTGTTTTATTTTTCTTTAATAATATACTTCACTATATTGTGGATAGAATGGATTTGTTCCAACACATTTGTTAATTCATAACAAGAATTGGAAACTGATATTGAGCTCATATATTGTTGGAACATTTTTGCCTTATTGATTCCAAGTTTTTTTCTGCTCATATTTTTTTTGTCAGAGAACCAAATGGGCAGTTTTTTAATTTTTTAATTTTTTTTTTTATTAACTGTCTTTATTATGCCAGACTGCTTGTGATGGCACAGTGGGAGGATCTGGGCAGGGAAATCTTGCAGCTCAGACAGACGTCTTTTGAGATGTAAAGATAGCCAACAAGGACACAGTTAATAGAGGAGTGGTGCTAGAGGCTTCAGCAGCTAAAATGAGCACATCTTCTGCTTTTCAAGCTCACTATGCCACATCAAAAACATGCACTTGATTACTATAGATGTGCTGTGTTTGATTGGGTGGTGTTTGTTTTGCAGTTGAGAGTGCAGTGAGTAAACACAGAAAGGAAATATTTTGGTATTAACAGTCAGTTACACTATAGAGTATTTTAGGAGTGTACACAAGAAATGTTTATGAGACAGGATCTAAAAAAGGGAATCTGTAAGGAATGTGACTATTGTTAATCATGGAGCAGTCAGTACATTTAGAGTGGGGCCTGTTTATAGAAAGTTCATTTTCAGATTCACATTGTAAATCTGTCTGATTTCATTATGAAGGTTTTCTTTTTTTATGTCTAAGTGCTTTGTAAGAGTATTTTGTCATGATAATTAAGATGTTATTGCCCAACATGGATTATATGTGGGTTGAAGATCTAAACATGGACTTGTCTGTAAAATGAAAGTGGAGATATTTAAAAGTCAAAACCTTATTGATTTTATTTTTCTTTTTTGTGTGCGTGTGTGTTTTTAAGAAGACTGTATCAGCTCTACTCCTACTCCCAGTCCTGAGCAGGTCCCTTGTTGTTGATTGTTGTTGAACATTATGCGCTGTGCAATCTGTTGTTCTGTAATTGAGACAGTCCTATCTGCTATGTTACAAAGCATTTCAGTGCAGACATTTCATAAAGCCTCACAGTGTGTTTTGACAAGTTGCCAATTAATCTCAGAAACAGCCATAGTGTTTCTTTGGTTGTCACACATATCACATGTAATAGGACTTGTTTACTGTGTCACTGCAGAGGAGTTTGGGTTAAAGTATTTAAGTGTATTTTCTACTCCGCTGGGTGCATGCATGCTCCAAGGTCATTACTTTTAAACTCTGGAGTTCAAAATTGTAAAAAGTCATGTTTAGATTGATTGTCTTGCTTCAGATAAACTATATTGTCTAATGTATCTCGTTCAGTATATGAAGACGCTTAATTTTTTAATGCTTTTTCTGTATTTCTCAAATGAAAATGAGCTCCTCTCCCCCCCCTTTTACTGTATAATATGTTAATGATTTTCACCCTGAAAATAAAAGTTTTTGGAGGCACCCTCTTTCATCCCCCTCCAGCATATTTACCCTCTATTTGGCCAATGTATGCCTCAACAGATCTTTTCTCTAAGGGGTTCTCACAGCGCCACAATTTTAAACAGTTGACTCTGATCACAACTTTGACGCCTAATTAGTCCCGGAGTCTTGTACCATGGATGCACCCTTAGTGAGAAAACTCATCATCATTCATAACTTTTGTTTTTGCACAACCCATTTTCAATAAAAGAAAATCTTTCTGAGATAATTCTCTGTGGAAAAACTGGTAATTAATTAAGCAGAGCTGTCTTATTAGTCTATAAATACCAGACTCGCACAACTCTTGTTTTTTTTAAGAACTCAGCACAATGTAGTGCAGCGCACCTGCTCTGGATATTTAGCCTCTTTAACAGATATGCCACAGGACCCATTATGGTTAAGAAACAGTACACTCCATGTGTTACAATATTTTTGCACACAGTTACACCTGCATATCCAGCATGTTATGCTTTTGCTTGTTGTGCAGCGCAATGGTCCATTTAACCTGGCATTAATGTGGGATTTGTATCTGGATAATGGCTTTCAATCCGCAGACCTATTATTTAAAAGTATTCTAACAGTTTTAATTCTATCTTCATTCTTACTCACTTTTTGTGAAGACTTACTAAATAAATCGAAGCTAGCAGGAAGAGGCAGGGTTAAATCCTTAGGTTAAAGGGTTAAATCCCAAATTCTTAATTCCTTTCCTCACCTCTTCTCTTCACAGCTTAGCCACCTCAGACGCAAGCGGAGGAAGCAAGTAAGAGACAAAAGGACAGAGGAGTTGAGGCATTTGGCATATATTGAAATGGGTCACACTAGTGTTAACTCAGTTTCCAGTTTGGCACAATGAGAAAAGAATGTACAGATGTATACATGAATTCATGTTTATTTTTAAAATTTATTTATCAGGCACAAATGGTAAAGATTATAGTTTGATGGTGATCATCATGACAACTATACATACATACATCAAGATGGCGCTGCAGATGGCTGCCTTGGTACTCCGCTCTTTCATGCTTTTCGTGTTTCTGTGTGTTTACTCTGTTTTTTGCTGCTATCCTCCCGTCACTTTCACCAGGGAGGAACTCTTAAACATTGGACAGTCCTCTCTAGGTATTTTTTTCCCCGGTTTTCATCGACCCTGACAACTTAACCAAGCTTCTGGTTGGAGGCGCAGCGGCGCTCTATGGGATTTGCTGGCGACGCAGATGCGGCAAGCGCGCCTACGCCCTCATCAAGCTGCGTCAGTGGGGACTGCGCGCCCCACTCCCATCTACAGTATACACCTGGCGAATGTGCGATCACTGGTAAATAAAATGGATGAACTGCTGCTCCTGTACTCTAAAAACTTGGACTGTCACGGATCCGCCACCCTCTGCTTCACTGAAACGTGGCTCAGTGAACACATCCTGGACTGCGCTCTTCTGATGCCAGACTTCAGTTTTTTGCGAGCGGATCGCAGCGCGAAGCTCTCGGGAGAAAACAAGAGGAGGTGGAATCTGCTTCTACATCAATAAAGGTTGTTGTACTGATGTCATACAGTGTGTTCACCTGGAGTCTTTTCTTATAAACTGCAAACCTTTTTATTCACTGAGGGAGTTCTCTTCATTCACTCTGGTTGATGTTTACATCCCACCACAAGCCTGTGTGTCAGAGGCTCAAAAGCAGCTCGCTGACCAGATAACTGACAGTCAGTACGGGCTTCCCCTAGGGGTGTGTTCTCTCCCCGCTGCTCTTCTCCCTCTACACTAATGAGTGCACCTCAGGAAAAACATCTGTGAAACTCCTGAAACTTGCCTTCATTGGTCTGATCCAGAACGATGACGACATCACATACAGATAGGAGGTGGACCAGCTGGTCCACTGGTGTAGTCAGAACAACCTACAGTACCCACTGTGGATCACTTCATATTGCTAGGATCCACCTTTTCAGGGGATTTGAAGTGGTCCTCACATATAGACTCTGTCCGGAAGAAGGCCCAGCAGAGGTTGTACTTCCTGCGGCAACTCAGGAAGTTCAACCTGCCACAGGAGCTGCTGGTCATCTTCTACACTGCCGGTCATCTTCTACACTGCCATCATCCAGCCTGTCCTGTGCACATCTATTGCTGTCTGGTTTGGCTCAGCCACGAAGTAGGACAGGACCAGACTGCAACGGACAATGAGGTCTGCAGAGAGGATCATCGGTGTTGATCTTCCTTCCATCCAGGACCTGTACAGGTCAATGGTTAGGAAACAGGCAGAAAATATCTCTGCAGACCCCTCACATCCTGGACATAAACTGTTCAAACTGCTGCCTTCAGGCAGGCGCTACAGAGCGCTGTTTACAAAAACCAGCCACCACAGGCTGTCACTCTGATGAACACTGTGAAATAACCCACTGTTATATCATTCAGGACATATGCACATTGAACTACTCGGTTTTGCACTTTTTGCATGCAGAAAGCAAAGCGAACCCGATTTGTTAGTGTGTACAAACTTGGCCAAATAAAGAAGATTCTGATTCTGATTCTAACACAACTTACAAAGACAAAAGAAACACTTAAATGTAGAGGCCCGCTCCCACCTTGGTTTGTATTTTCCAGCTGTGTGTCGCACCTGTTTTATACATCACAGCTAACAAAAACTTCCACAAAGGATACACCTGTGCACCCTACACTATATTGCCAAAAGTATTCACTCACCCGTCCAAATCATTGAATTCAGGTGTTCTAATCACTTCCATGGCCACAGGTGTATAAAATCAAACACCTAGGCATGCAGACTGTTTCTACAAACATTTGTGAAAGAATGGGTCGCTCTCAGGAGCTCAGTGAATTCCAGCGTGGTACTGTGATAGGATGCCACCTGTGCAACAAGTCCAGTTGTGAAATTTCCTCATTACTAAATATTCCACAGTCAACTGTTAGTGGTATTATAACAAAGTGGAAGTGATTGGGAACAACAGCAACTCAGCCATGAAGTGGTAGGCCACATAAAATCACAGAGCAGGGTCAGCAGATGCTAAGGTGCATAGTCAGAGCCCGCCAACTTTCTACAGAGTCAATAGCTACAGAACTCCAAACTTCATGTGGCCTTCAGATTAGCTCAAGAACAGTGTGTAGAGAGCTTCATGGAAT
>VUQS01060040.1:0-14473 GCA_015108495.1 Heterochromis multidens | reverse complement strand
CATAAAATGATAAGTTGTAGTGGGCAGCATGGTGGCTTGGTGGTTAGCACTGTTGCCTCACAGCAAGAAGGTCCTGGGTTCAACTCCACCATCTGGCCGGGGCCTTTCTGTGTGGAGTTTGCATGTTCTCCCCGTGTTTGCGTGGGTTCTCTCCGGGTACTCCGGCTTCCTCCCACAGTCCAAAGACATGCAGTTAGAGGGGTTAAGTTAATTGGTGATTCTAAATTGCCCATAGGTGTGAATGTGAGCGTGCATGGTTGTCTGTCTCTCTGTGTTAGCCCTGCGACAGGCTGGAAATCTGTCCAGGGTGTACCCTGCCTCTCACCCTATGGCAGCTGGGATAGGCTCCAGCCCCCCCCCCCGCAACCCTGAATTGGATAAGAGAATGGATGGATGGATAAGTTGTAGTAATGAACTACAGATAGTAGAGATCTTTAAAGGTACAGTCAGTCATTTTTTTGAGTTGATCCAATAGAAAAAAAGAATGTTGTACATTCACACATACATTGCTTAGTGTGTAATTATGTCTTCCAACAAATTGATGTGTTCTCAAACTTAAAATTAATCCATTAAAATTTCATAGGAGCGGGTGCTGGTTTGTGGAAGCTGCCATGTTGCCCGGCTGTCTTGAAGACAGTTGCCGAGATGGACATCGCCATTCTGCCAATCGCGTTTTATGTATGTTACTAGAGACCGGCCAGACCGGCCGATGGTGGAGGAGAAGCGAAGTCGTAGGCATTCGCGGGCAAACTTTAATTCATGTCTGCACCTTCAGACTCAAGATATGAAGGAGCATACCTATGTTTTATCATCTGACAAGGGCTCTCGAGTGTCCTAAAAACACTTTCACACTTTCCCTCTGGTAAACAGTTTGATCACATTCTCACATCATATGAGAGTTTATTTGCGGCCACCTTAGCTAGGATTATGCACTTGAATTGGGAGGGGTAAGAAAACAGAACTCAGTTGGCTGCAATCTGCAATCTACTGACATCTAGTGGTGAGATTTTACAAACTGTACCTTTAAGGGGCCTAAACTGGAGCCTTGGGTAACTCCAGTCATTAATTGCATTGCTCAAATTGCTCACACAGTTTGGACTTTTTAATATTTGGGTGTTGGATTGCTGCATGTGATTGGCTGCATGCTTGCTGGTTTATGAAATGTCATTCATAAAGTGTGCTCCAAATAGTTGTTGGAAGCTTCTGTATGTAATTTCAAAGTGGGCTTGAACACATTAGTTCTGTCTATTTAATTCTTACAGTTCATTTGGGTTTCCAACATCTGTTGGAGTTCATGTCATTGCTGGCATTTTAGTTTGAATATTTAGACTTCTACTTGTTGACTGTTCTTTGCATATGTGTGCAATATGAAAAGAACAGTTATTTAACTGAAGCTCAAATGCAGGAATATCTATCCATGCAAAAGCAGACAGCTGACTGTAATATTTTGTCTGCAAAGGAGAGGGTTCGTGGTATGAACTATACAAATGGCTAGATAACACTGGTCAGGGTCATTTTTTGCTTGTTTTGTTGCAAAATGACAGAATTCACCATTGTTCAACATCACCTAAGGAATATGAGTGAATATCATTGTTGTCCAGCCAATAATACTTGTAGCAGTTCCAGAGGCACTGATTGGTTGGGCGCTGAGGCTCTCACCTCCTCACTGTTGCAGCTAACAGTTGCCTGTAAAGGTGATGCTTGTGGTATTTTTTGGTTTTCCATGTATGAATCTGAATGCACAATCTTGTGAGGCACATTTAACAGAGACATAAATGAGAGAAATCGAATGTGGAAGTTGATAGATTTAGGTTACAAATGTTCCAGCTTGCCAAACCAGCATTTAAGGTGCACGTCTTTACGAATGACTTCACACTAATACTCACACTCCAAAGCATGGTGTGCAGTACGAGTCCAGGAGGGCATCATTCTTGTTAAAGCCCATGCCCTGACCCCCACAGGTCATTTTGGATCTCCCAGTGTCACGGTGCAGCCCACATCAGCAGCCAAACCCTGCACAGAACTGAGGACATGTGAGTGTGGCACATTAGGAAAAATATACAGCGGTAACTGTATCGCAGACAGTGGAGACTACAGAGGAATCACAGAAGTCAGCACCTAACCTGCCATTAAAACCATATGTTGTTTTGACGGTTTGTGTTTGGATTAAACAAACAAGATAACGTGTTAATTACGGAGCTTTAGAGGTGCTGGTAAGAAGATTTCTTTTGCTCACAGAGAGCCAAGCTACTTGTTTCCAGTCTTCATCCAAAGCTGAACATCTTTCTGGCAACAGCTTTAAATTTAATTGTTAAGTTATGGGTTATTGATCTTCTCATCTAACTTATACTCCTGCTCAAAAGTTTGGGCTCACTTGGCACTGTTGCTTCGGAAAGAAAAGCACATTTGTTTTTATTTAAAATAACACTGATCAGCCCTGCGATAGACTGGTGGCCTGTCCAGGGTGGACCCCGCCTCTCGCCCAGTGACAGCTGGGGTAGACTCCAGCCCAACTGCGAGCCCGAATTGGATACACGGAACAAAATGGATGGATGGATACTTAATTGATCAGGAATGTTGTCAGTGATCATCGGTGAATTATCTATGTAGATATATACAGTACAGATGCCGGTTTTCAGCAGCCGTCACTCCTGTGTTCTGATGGGACAGTGTGTTAAATGATCATTAGAAAAATCTTTATGTTGGCATAGCTGAACTGCTGCTGCTGCTTAAAATTTTCTAGCTGAGTGTACAGAGTATCAGTCTTTGTGGGTTTAATGGTTTCAAAATGGGCCAAATGATAAATAAAGTCATACCATGGTGTGTACTACTCCCTCCACAGAGCTGACTCCAGTCAGAATAGAAAGAGAAGTGGGGCGCACTGGTCCACAAGTGACCATTTATCAGTCTTTCGCTTGAGAAATGGACCCCTGACACGACCTCAGCTGGCAGCTTCATTAAAAGATACCTGTAAGAGCCACACAGTGCTCGTTTTTTAAAGGGGGTACTACACAGTGTCGTGTGAAAACTTTACTTTTTTTCCTCCTGCATGAAATAATTTTAATTTCTTAGAACAAGATCACTTTCAAAAGACTTATTTTTGGAGGTGATTTTGAGACTATAATTAAATCCACAGAGGTTGATGTGCCAGACACTCAGCAAGCCAAACGTATTACGCAACAGTTCACAGCTCTGCTAACACGATCACTTAGACTTTTAACACTGCGTGTTATTGCAACACAAGACTGATTGCTGCTGAAAAAGGACCTTTTAACACCTCTGCAGATATTCACAAACAATTCATGATGAATGAAACATTTCTGATCAATTTCACATTATGTAAGATTAAAGAAAATGATTCTGTCACAGGTACTGTGCAAATTAAAGTTGACTATCTGAACTGTTTTCTTTTGAATGGTGCAAAAAATTTTAAGCAATGTTTTTTTTGAAGAGGGGAGCAACAACAGCAGCAGGTGCAGAGCAGAAAAAAAACTAGGCTGCATCGAGTAAATGTTCAAGATTCATGTAAAAAAATCGGTTTACTTTTACCATTCAGTTAGTCTGATCAACAATTTAGGGAAGAAAATGGGGTTAAACGTCATAAACGGAAACGAGAAACTAAAATTTCAACATTCTTTACAATTTCTCAAATTGGTACCAATTTGTCACCATGCGTGATCCAGCCCTTTGTAAAGGAAACATCTACATAGGACTAATTACATTTGTCAACTCAAAAATATTTCTATTTTTAAATTTTCAACCTGATTCTATGAAGCCACAACTTGGTTTTACTGAACTTAACATATGGCAGACAAAATGCAACACCAAAGGACAGAATGATTAGAATCATTCAGCCTTGGCTGCTTAATTTTGGTGTGAGAATTTTAACAGTTAAATGTAAGCAACCAGATTTGACAATATTTACATTTTTAGCAATTTTTCAATGTGTAAATTCCTCAAACCTTTTGCACCATTTAAAATGACTGTAAATGTGAAAGAAAGAAATTCAGAGAGTTGGTTTTTAACATCAGGCTTGTCATGCTGAAAGAATATGTCCATTTACAGGAGAAGATCAATACTGCTCTCATGGCTGTTTATTTAAATATGAAACTAGGAGATGGTCAGCTTTGTGTAAAGATCAGAAATGAGAAACACATTACCCTGGCTCTGACCAAATGTAGAATCATATCTGTTTGCCAGCACTTTTAAAGCTATGTGTGAAATTTCTTCTGGCCTCTGATGAGCACAAGACCAACAGTATAGAGTTAGGTTCATACAAGTATTTGCACAGCTTTTGTAATTCAGCCTCTTTATACCACAGCAGTGTATAAACGTGGCTGTAATTCCTAAATAGATAATACATTATTGTTAAACCGCTTGAATTAAAGCTGAAAGTCTTCACTTCGGTCACATCTTGATTGATTTAAAATCCAATCTGTCAATGTAAAATTCTATCATTCATCAGATACACAAGGACCTGAATGATAACAGTTACGTTAATGACAAACTGCAGCACTTTCCTTACACCTTACTCTCCAGCTTGTTCCAATGCTACCTGTCCTTCCTACCTATGTTTGCCATGTGCATTATTAATGCAGGTGAGATATAACTCAGGATAGAGCTGTCTGATGTTCTTACCATGTTTTTGTCTTCCAGGTCTAATGTCAACTACATCCCTCCACCCCAAGAAGTAAGTGTTTGTTTTCAGTTTTGCTTCTTTTCCTCTCACGTTGAGCCTACAAATTGCCTAAAAATAGTAGTTCACACTTACCTGATGTTTGATACTGTGTTTTTGATTTAAAGCCATTATGGGTAAGCCATAATCCTGAAAAGAGAAAGTAAACAGTTCATTTGCCAAATATGAATACCTTTTTTTGTGTCCCTCTTCTCAGCCCCAGGATTTTAAACACACACAGTCATTCATGCTTTGAGAAGCTGGCCTTCCTCTGAAACAAAAACACACAAAAAACACATCACCCTTGTGATAAGGTGCCAACACTGGATTCTGATTTGTTTTGGACTCAGAATGAGCTCTTGATCTTCCAATACGTGCTAAGTTCAATCTTTTTCCTCCGCCATTCCTTCCGGATGGTTGATGTCAAGCAAATCTGCAAGGCTTCTTACTCTCTTGCTTTGCTGTGTATTCACCTCTTTCATTGATGTCTCCTGCTCTTATGGGATTAAGTACAGTTTCATGGTACTCTGCTCCCCCCTGGTGGTCAGATGTTGAAATTCCAATTGATCTTTTTTCTAGTACAAATTTCTGAACCTTTTGTTTCATTCTTCTGCAGGCTAACTGTTTTAATTACTCCTTTTTATTTTTACCAAAGACTGATGTTTAATTTTAGAGATTTCTTTTCTTTAAAAATTGGATCATCACAGGGAATTCTCCTTAAAGCCATAGGGAAAGCATCTCAGTTGTTTTCAATAAAATACAGCTTACCTCAGTCAATATTTCGTCTTCAACACTGGGACCACTCATGATCTTAGTAAGAACAAGAAGCCACTTTCCGATGACACTGAGGACAACCCCATTCCATCCTAATGTGCCTGCATGGTCTTTTTTATAAATATACATATATACTATATACCTTGTGCCTTTTTAATTTGTCTGTCTGTCATATTTATCTATGGATCACAGTTTTTTTGTAAAGAATTTGCCTTACTTTTTTCTTTATATGTCTTTATATTTCTGTGCCACTGTTTATCAAATGGAGTGTCTGTTTTTAGACTGTGTGAATGACTTCAGAGTTTTATTTGAATAGTGTATCAGTAATAAAGTTTTTTCTACTCAAAGCTATGTTTGCTATTACTGTGTTTACAATTACACAATGGTGGAAAGTACATTATACAAAAAAAAAAAAATTCAGCTCTGTGTACACTAGAGATGAGAATACCCAGACACCCCACGATACAATATTATTGTGATTTTTATCATTTTGTGATATGCTGAGTATTGCAATAACATATATTGCAATTTATCCCCTTTTTAAACTGCAAATTACATCCTCAAAGTTAAACTGTATCAATATCTGTTTTATCCAATAAGATAAAGTTTCTGGCTTCAGTTATTTTTTTGCTGCAAAATGAAATTGTCATGCATACCAACACTGTCACTTAAACCTGCCATAAATGTTGCCAAAAGACAGAGTCAGTCAGTCAGTCTGTGATTGAATGGGTAAGTTGGCAATTATGTGCAATCTGTTTCTGATAATACAGCAATTAACTGTGATAAATTATCAAAAATCAAATATCTGTTGCTGTTACATAGACAGAAATTCACATTTAACTTTTACACTGAGCTCAGCAACTTTCTGGTTCTATACACTTTGCGATCAAAAGTGGTCATGAGTGGGCAACAGCCTCAAGCTCTGGGCAACCATTCAGTTACCGCAAGTTGCAATCAGTCACAGAATGTGAAAAAAATACAAATCACCAGGCAGCCACTGACTTCTTTTGTAGACACAAGGAGGTCCTACTTTTACTCGTGTGACTGAGCTGTTCACTTGCTCTGAATTAGGAGGTAGCTGTCCAGTGTTAGGTGGTTTTTGTTTGAGCTGATTTAATGTAAGTTTGCTCAGCTAACATTATATCAGGGTGATTATGGTGGATGAGCTGAGCGCTCTTGTTCATAGTATTCCCTGAATATTACAATTTGTTTAACAAAATACTGATATTTGGTGTCCCTGTATCGATACAATATCATCATGCAAAATATTGCAATACAGTGCAGTATCGATTTTTCCCCCCCACCCCTAGTGTACACCCACTGATTCCCAGCAGTTAACAGCCTTTACAGCATGTGAAGTTGGTCTGTACCACAGTTATAAAGAACTGTCCTAATTTACATGTTACCCTCACATCAGTGTCATTTACATTCAAAAGGCTTCCTTGGGTCCAGGAGGGTAACTGAAACCTTGCAGGCTTGTAAAACTGCTAGATATTCAAAATCCACATCAATTCCCACTAGTCCCTGGAGGTTTTCTATTAAACCATTAAACTGCACTTCCACAGCCATTTACTAATGTAAACCCTACATTGTTACACTGTAGTAACTAGGTACCTTTACTAAAGTATCATTTTGAGGTCCTTGAACATTTGCTGCCCCTTTTTATCTCTACAAGTCAGAACCAAACATCGTTACATTTTTATTGTCCCTGGCTTTACCAGCTGCAACAGTGAAGTGATATACTCATTAATACATCAATATATATATATATGAGCTTAATTTTTCAGAAATGAGTCATTGTGTTTAAGTACTTTCCAGCATATACTGGTCTGTTTAACAGCATTTCTCCCACCACTGCAGTCAGCACAAGCATCAAGCTGACAAGAGGAATTATTCATGACTTCCACTTAAAGAGACAAGAACATGTAAATCTAATTAAGTGGACTGGAGATTTATCAGACTGTGTGGATAAGTGGTAGTTGTTCAGGTTGCTGCATTATTGCTTTATTCCTCAAACTAACTGCATCATCTCTCATAATGCTCAGAGCCTCTCCTGTATTCCCACAGATGGCTATACTGAAGTGCAGTGGCCTTGGCAAGCAGGACTTTACATTAATCTTTCAAGTGATAATCTCCCAGCAGGCATGTTCCCTCCCAGACAGGTTAACTAAATATTTCCGTAGTTCCTTTTCCCCCCCTAACAGAACAAATATTTTTAACATGCAGCCACGACTACACACATTCACGTGTTTCTTTTCAGCATGTATCTTTAATGAAGCCTTGTACTGCTTGCAATCACAGCTGTAAATGTTAGTAGATTTTCTGAGCTCAGTTTTAAAGCCTGGCTGCACAGTCTAAAAAATTTAGGCACCAGGTCAGACGGAAACTTGCCCTTTCTGATGCTATTTTGGGGTTTCAAAACATTCATCATGGAGAGGCTTAAATGCATCGCTGACCTTGTCATAATGTGGAACGCTCAAGACCAGCGCAGATTGACAGCCAACTCGCATCTAGGTCAGCCAACATTTGGCTCACTGCATTTCAGATATCTACATATAAATTATAGAATTTAAATTAAGTGTGGCTCACCATATGTTCTGGGAATGTCAGTGAAATTAGGGCTGCAGCTGAAGTCCCCCCCCCCCCAATATTCACAATCAAATCATCTTTCGAGCTCTGTGGTGTTGGACAAATGCAATGTCCAATAAACAGCTCAAAAGGTTATTTGGTGAAAAATAAATCGGATAATACAGTAACAGACTGCTACTGACAAACGTATTTTTTAGCCCTTTAAAGAAAAAAAAAAAAAACCTACAATATCGATATCTTTAATGTTTTAATAATAGCCTAGGGACAGATTTATGTGTACAAAAATTCTACAAGCCTAGTTACACCAGTTTTGAAGCAGTCCTCATTTACTCTGGCACAAATTTACATTTTGAGGGCACTTACCTGAAAATTAATCATTCAGATTTTTAGGACCAGATTACATTAGAAAACCTCAATCACAACAGATTTGTCTGGTCACTTATCTCAAATTTGCTAAGATGGATGAGCTCCGAAAGCCTGATGTGGTTTATATGGAAACAGTGCAGCAACAATCACAAACGGTTAACTAACCACTAGTGCGTCGTGGTTCAATCCACTCTTTTTATTAAATACAACATATTTTGTGACAGGTAGGAGATACACAACATGGACATCATTCACTTGGCCCCTTCGTCAAACTTCGGCTCTGCAAGGAAAGACAAGACAGAATTAATTTCCTCCTTTTTCTTTACTCCAGCTGCACAACAGTAGTGATTATTCTGACATCTTAAAAAAGCTACAGAAATACACAACAACTGGCTACTAGTAGCTTGATAGAAAACACACAAGCTCAAAAATAAAAGCTTTCTGACCCAATTTCAAACACAAGTCATCTGGCTGTGTTTGGTGTCACCATCTACGCTATTTATAGACCCAAGAGTCAAATCACAGTGTGCCTCCTCTGTAGCAAAGGAATAAATATTTACGAAGGGAACAATTGTGGCACAATAAGCACATCCCATTGTCATTGTAGCACTGCAGCTCATCAATAATCAGGACTTTCAGTAACAAAAGGGACAGTTTTGAACATGTTTAGCCATTTGCTTAAATGACACACAAAAGAACCACTGACACATTATGTCAGTAAGCCAAAGGTCAACTCAAAAACTAAAAAAAAGAACACATATTGATTTTATGACCAGTACATAACTATGTCTTCAGTGCCTCCAGTGATGTAGTGGCAAGCAAAAGGCCGCTGGTTCGATTCTAGTCAGACACACAATCACAATTTTTTTAAACATAACTGTCTTTAGTAATAAATGTTTCTGCTTAAGCAATAATTGAAATATTAAAGAGTTTTCAGCTGTATTTTTTGTACTTATTACAACTGTTCTATCAAGCACTTTTGTTTGCCTTTTTACTGATAGAAAACTAAAGAAAAACGCACTCACTAAACAGAACGAGAGCCCAAACTGACCTGTGAATTTGAATTCAGGGAACTTGTTGAGGTCTCCTCCCCCATATAGTCTCTGCAGTTTGGTTACTTCTTCACCCAGGTTCTTCTGATAAGCTGGACCTGCATCCACAATGCCACCCGAAGTCCTGGGAGAGCCAAGGCAACAAAATAATGTTCAAAACTCATGAGCATGATGGCAGCAAGAGGTGGAGATGCTGTTAGTGAAAGGGACTTAAAGAGCACGCCCAAAGGACATTTACAGTTTATGTACTGCCAACTGCTGACCTCTGGGCTGGAGGTCTACTCGGTAAACTTTATCTGTATGTGAAATTTCATTCATTACGCATTATCCACTAACTTGGCCTTGTTGTTGTAGTCCCGGATCTTGTCCAGGAAGAGTTTCTGGACGGGGTCGAGCTCCTTGGCCCGCTGGAGGAGGACAGCAGAGATGCCGATGTTCCTGCGCAGGGTCAGGCTCACGGCGGAGCGCAGCACGGAGGACAGCTGGAATAACCGGTGCAGCGCCATCTGGCGGAGCCAAAGCGCCGCGTTAGGCTCACATTCAAACTGCTGTTGAGGGAAATGTGCAGCCGCGGTACGACGTACTCTGAGAGCTTGAAATTACATCCGTCAGTGAGGGATAAACGCACTTTATTTTGCAGTGTGTTTAAACTGTACGTGTTTAATCACCCCTCCCTGTGGACAAGTTTGCCATGTCTGACTAATTCCCCATCAATTAATACGACTAGCTGCCTTTAGCACTGGCTAGCTACCGTCAAAGGTAGAGCATATCTAACTAACACATACAGGCTACAGAAATAACGTTACAACTACAAAATGTGAGGTCGGCTTTACCGAGTTACTGCTTGCTGGCCCAGACTGGCCCAGACTGGGCCGAACTGGGCCGAACTGGGCCAAACTGGCCGTTCCCTAAATTCAAAGGACAAAACAGCGGCTAATGCTAGCATGCTAGGCTAGCTCTAGCTAACACTGCGGAACATTCGGACATTTTTCTACCGTTTGATGTGCCGCGGGACGTTACACGCCGTGCACGTATCTGTACGCAGAGCGTCATGACAGAAAAGGTGAAGTTAAATGTTTGGCAGCTTTTCTTTTTAAGACGCCGTACTCACCTTGGATTTGACACCCAGAGCAAGTGTGCAGAACCGCGGTGGATTGTGGGAGTGCGCTGGTGACAGAGGCGTTCGCCAACGTCAAAGGTTGCCTCCGTATGCGCAAGACTGCGCATGCTCAGTTTGACTTCAAATTAAAAAAAAAAAAACAAAAACCCCAGAAAAGGTCAACAAAGTTTGACTTAAAGTGACTGACAGAAGCATTTTTTACTAAATTAAAAGTGTCTTGGCTCTTAATTAGTGTTTCATTTGCAACTCTCTATTGTGGCCTTCGAATTTTGCGTTCTGAGCTGTGGAAAGATGTTAATTTTATATCTGAGATTTCCCCAGATTTTGCTTTTACGTGCAGTTATTATTATGTTAATGCATTTTTCTTGTTACTGCTCGCCAAACTCCACATTCACAAATGTAAATTTACAAAAACAAAGTTTGGGTTTTTATAGAGGACAAAGAACAATGTGGCAGCATTTTTTTTCCTCCCCTAAAATACACCAAAACATGAAATGTATGCAAAAAACAGTCAATTTTGTATCACACTTTTGCATTTTATTTATTTATTGAGTTTTCTCATCTTACTTTTGTTTTGTCGCCCTATACTCTTTTCTGATATATCCCTTTATAGGGTGTATAAATTAAAAAAAAAAACATGTCTGAAAGATACAGTACTGTGCAAAAGTCTTGAGCCACCCTTAATTTCTTCATATTTTGCTAGAAAAATTGGAAATAGGTCCAATGATTTATTAAGACATGTGCAAACACACGGAAATACAGTATATAAGGCAAGAACAAAGTCTGCACAATTCTAACAACCTTGAAAGTCCATATCTGGTATGACCACCTTTACTCTTCAACACAGTCTGAACTCTCTTAGGCAGCTTTCTTGTCATTTCTTTAAGTAGTCTTCAGGAATAGTTCTCCAGGCTTCTTGAATGAATGAATTCTTCTTTGGATGTTGGCTGCCTGTTGTTCTGTTCTTTGTCAACACGATCCCACACTGCTTCAATAATGTTGAGGTACGGGCTCTGGGGAGGCCAATCCATGACTGATGCTGTGTGTTTTTCTCTCCAGGTATGCTTTTACTGCATTGGCAGTGTGTTTGGGATCATTGTCATGCTGAAAAACGAAGCTGTTGTCAATCAGACTGTGCAGCGTGGTGGATCAAAATCTGTTAAATTAATTTTGCCAAGATGTCCAACACCACTGGCTGAAATGCCGCCTCAAACCATGACAGAGCCTCACCATGTGAATGTACAGTGCATCTGATAAAGTATTCATAGCACTTCACTTGTTCCACATTTTGTCATGTTACAGCCTTATTCTAAAATGGATTAAATTCATTTTTTACCTCTAAATTCTACACACAATACCCCATAATGACAGTGAAAAAGTTTTGCTTGTATATTCAGAATCGGAATACTTTATTAATCCCAGAGGAAATTGTGTAACTGAAACATATGTAACATATTGCTATGTATCCTGGTGTCCCCTCAGCTTGCTGCCTGCATGTTGGAGTTTTTCCCAGTGGACGAGAGGGTTTGTTCCCTGCGCCTTTGGGTCAGGGAACGGGTCCTGACTGTCATCTGTGCTTATGTGCCGAATGACAGTTCAGAGTACCCAGACTTCTTGGAGTCCCTGGGTGGGGTGCTTCACCTGGAGACTCTGTTGTCCTACTGGGAGACTTCAGTGTCCATGTGGGCAATGACAGTGAGACCTGGAGGGGCGTGACTGAGAGGAATGGCCTGCCTGATCTGAACCCGAGCAGTGTTCTGTTATTGGACTTCTGTGCAAACCACAGTTTGTCCATAACGAACACCATGTTCGAACATAAGGGTCTCCATAAGTGCACGTGGCACCAGGACACCCTAGGTCGCAGGTCAATGATTGATTTTGTAATCGAATCATCAGATCTGCGGCGGTATGTTCTGGATACTCGGGTGAAGAGGGGGGCTGAGCTGTCAACTGATCACCATCTGGTGGTGAGTTGGATTAGGTGGCGGGGGAGGACGCTGGACAGACCTGGCACACCTAAATGTATAGTGAGGGTGCGCTGGGAACGCCTGGCAGAGGCCTGGTCCACGAGATCTTCAACTCCCACCTCCGGCAGAGCTTCGACAGCATTCCGAGGGAGGCTGGGGACATTGAGTTCGAATGGACCATGTTCAGCACCTCCATTGCTGAGGCTGCTGTACTGAGCTGCGGCTGCAAGGTGGTTGGTGCCTGTCGTGGTGGTAACCCCTGAACCAGATGGTGGACACAAGAGGTGAAGGGAGCCATCAAGCTGAAGAAGGAGTCCTATCGGGCTTGGTTAACCTGTGGGACTTTGGGAGCAGCTGATGGGTACTGGCAGGCCAAGCAGAATGCGACTTGGGTAGTGGCTGAAGCAAAAACTCGGGTGTGGGAGGAGTTCGGTGAGGCCATGGAAAAAGACTTTCGGACTGCCTCGAAGTGATTCTGGCAAACCGTCAGGTGACTCAGGAGGGGAAAGAGGTGCTCTACCCACACGGTATATAGTGTGGGTGGGGTGCTGCTGACTTCAAATGAGGATATAGTCAGGCGGTGGAAGAAATACTTCGAGGACCTCCTTAATCCCACTAACACATCTTCTGTAGAGGAAGCAGGGTCTGGGGACGACTCGGCCCTCACTAAGCAATTAAACAACTCCTTGGTGGCAGGGCCCCTGGGGTGGATGAGGTTCGCCCTGAGTTCCTGAAGGCTCTGGATGTTGTAGGGCTGTCTTGGTTGCCACGCCTCTACAATGTTACGTGGAGATCTGGGGCGGTACCACTGGATTGGCAGACCGGGGTGGTGGTTCCCACAAAGTCCGTCCGTTAGTCGAACCTCGGATGCAGGAGGAACAATATGGTATTTGTCCCAGTCACGGAACACTGGACCAGCTCTTTACCCTCTCGAGGATATTTAAGGGGTGCGTAGGAGTTTGCCCAACCAGCCTACATGTGTTTTGTGGACTTAGAGAAGGCATTTGACCACATCCCTCGGCGTATTCAGTGGGAGGTGCTTCGGGAGTATGGGGTGTTTGGCCCATTGCTATGAGCCATTTGGTCCTTATACAACTGTTGCAAGTGCTTGGTCCACATTGCTGGCAATAAGTCGTACTTGTTGCCAGTGGGTGTTGGACTCCACCAGGGCTGCCCTTTGTCACCAATTCTGTTCATAATTTTTATGGACAGAATTTCTAGGCATAGCCAAGTGGTGGAAGCTGGAGGAGGTGGCTGTGGAGAGGGAGGTCTGGGCTTCTCTGCTTAGGTTGCTGCCCCCACATCCTGTTTCCACTGATCATCTATCAGATGTTTCTACAACTTGATTGGAGTCCAACTGTGGTAAATTCAGTTGATTGGACATGATTTTCGAAAGGCACACACCTGTCTATATAAGGTCCCATAGTTGACAGTGCATGTCAGAGCACAAACCAAGCCATGAAGTCCAAGGAACTGTCTGTAGACATCGGAGACAGGATTGTATCAAGGCACAGATCTGGGGAAGGGTACAGTAAAAATTCTGCAGCATTAAAGGTCCAATGAGCACAGTGGGCTCCATCATCTGTAAATGGAAGAAGTTTTGAACCACCAGGACTCTGCTGCCCGGCCAATCTGATTCATCAGAGTAGAAGGGCCTTAGTCAGGAAGGTGACCAAGAACCCAATGGTCACTCTGACAGATCTCCAGCATTGCTCTGTGGTGAGAGGAGAACCTTCCATAAGGACAACCATTTCTGCAGCACTTCACCAATCAGGCCTGTATGGTAGAGTGGCCAGACTCCTCAGTAAAAGGCACATGACAGCCCACCTTGAGTTTGCCAAAAGGCACCTGAAAGACTCTCAGACCATGAGAAACAACATTTTCTGGTCTGATGAAACAAAGATTGAACTCTTTGGCCTGAATGCCAAGC
>VUQS01060039.1:0-19015 GCA_015108495.1 Heterochromis multidens | reverse complement strand
CCGGAACACCTCCCCCAGAAGGCGTCCAGGAGGCATCCTCGTCAGATGCCCGAACCACCTCAACTGGCTCCTTTCGATGTGGAGGAGTAGCGGCTCTACTCTGAGCCCCTCCCGGATGGCTGAGCTCCTCACCCTATCTCTAAGGGAGAGGCCAGCCACCCGTCGGAGAAAGCTCATTTCCGCCGCTTGTATCCGCGATCTCGTTCTTTCGGTCACTACCCAGAGCTTGTGACCATAGGTGAGGGTAGGGACATAGATCGACCGGTAAATCGAGAGCTTCGCTTTTATGCTCAGCTCCCTCTTCACCACGACGGACCGGTACAGCGTCCGCATCACTGCAGCCGCAGCCCCGATCCGTCTGTCAATCTCCCGCTCCCCTCTCCCCTCACTCGTGAACAAGACCCCGAGATACTTGAACTCCTCCACTTGGGGCAGCGACTCGTCCCTGACCCGGAGTGGGCACTCCACCCATTTCCATAGAAATCAATGTAATAATAATCAGTACATACCTGGTTGCTTAGAAACATGTACTGTTCACACACATTATGATAAGAAGGCTCCTATATCATCACCAAAAGCTAGTTAGATAAAGATGAGTAATTCTTGCATGGCTGAACGGGTTGGGCATGGGATACTGAGCCCGGGCTGAGCAGGTCAGACTGGATGATGAACACACCTTAGCTGAACAGAGCAGAGTCCAGAGTGTGGAGTACTAATTCGCACAAGTCACAATTCCAGAGTAGAGCAGCCAGGTGTGAGGACTGGGTGAAGGGCTGCAGACTGGGGAGCAGTGGTATGGACGGTGGAGAGAGAGGTCCAGTGAAGTGGAGGCAGAGGTGGACAGTGTGATAAATTTTCACTATTCTACTTTAACAATAATTTATTAAAGTTTGGTGCATTTTGTTGTATCCAACTGTGTGGTAAATTTTAAAATGTAGGCAATGAGCTGTTCAATTTGTTTCACAGTGAGTGCTCTGTTATTATTATCGTTATTATTTTTGGCATTTTTGTTATTGTGTTTGTTCTAGGCTTTGTTTATTAGTGGACACTAAAATATATTTTACCTTTACAACCTTTAATGAAATAAGCTAAATCATATATAAAACTAATAAAACCCCTAAAAGTTAAATACTCATTTTGTCAAATCTTACTCATAATTAGAAAAAGTAAATGAAATTAAAAGTTAA
Organism: Heterochromis multidens; assembly: GCA_015108495.1. NCBI lineage: Eukaryota > Metazoa > Chordata > Actinopteri > Cichliformes > Cichlidae > Heterochromis > Heterochromis multidens. Next base: position 17,828 of record VUQS01060039.1, on the reverse strand, counting down.
CTTCCTCAAGAAATTACTTCTTTGCCTATACTGCTGTTGTTTTGGGATGCAGTCAAAAGGCTCTAGTGTTACCTGGAACACACACGTCTACACTAATTTCACAGATTTAAGTTTAAGTGTAATATGACTTTGGGCTGTGTAATGATCTGTCCAGTCCAGGAACTCTGAAATGTTACTCTCCCCATCTGCAGTGTTTTGTGATTTAGAAACTTGGTTTTATGCGTACATGGCAATAAACCAAGAGTACTGCAGAAGAGATGTCACGGTTCTCTAATTCTCTGATTTTCATTTTCAAATTATGAGCTGAAAAACTAATTTCCTCATAGTTGCATCATGATCTAAACTAACTCAATTGTTGTTGATAAAGATAAGATAAAATCCACTGTGCGGCTCATCACTTTTCTTATTCTATATGCACAGTCCAGTCTGGGCAAAGTGTACCTGCACTGTAGAAGAGATCAGTCCGGTCATTGTCGTTATCATAGAGATAAGGCTCAGACTCATCAGCTTGCCGACTCTCAACCATCTCCAACCACTGGTTGTTGTGGAAACGAAACTTCTCTGACTGAATCTTCCTCCCCCACTCCTCATCGTATTCCTTGAAGGAGACAGACAAAAGACATGAAGGCGCGTTTCTATTCCTTATTTTAGAAAAAGGATATTCATCAGCAGCACATGGTTAACTTACTGCAATAATATCGAGAGTGTTGTCACACACTTTTCTAATCTCAGCATTCTTGTCATGCATCAGATCGATGAGGTAAGCTGGAGCCTCTACAGAGAGGGTTAAAGAAAATCCACAGAAATCCTCGGATGGTGGTGTAAGACTTTACAGTCTGTGAAACCTTTCTCATCTCAACTTAAACACCTGCCACGGCTCCAGAAAGACTCAGAAATATTTCAGTTTCCTTGGGATGTAACTATATATATCACACAAATGTCGGATGACTATGAGCTGAACATCATCAGCATCTAACAAAAATCAGTTCTATTGTAAGAAAACAACCAATGCTAGTGACTGATATTTATCACAACAATTCTGCACTGGCAAAAGTTTCAAAACATTTTGTGATGAACAGCTCAAAAATAAGTCAAACAACAAAGATTTTTTTTGTTTGGACAAACAGGGAAGTGAATATAAAAGACTGAAAAAACCATCAGGATTGAGGCCCTGTAGAATAGACAGGGTGAACTGTGGGAAGGATACGGGTGTCTTTGATGATGACGTCTCGTGTAGCTTGGTGAAACACCATCTGATAGAAAACGTAGACAATCTGACATACAAACTCATCATCCTCCTGCTGGGCTACATTGAGCAAACAAGAGACACATGGTAAGCAGGTTATAGTTCCAAGGAAACAAGTATGTGATTATGTAATGCATCTTCAGAGAAACCACTGGTATTTATGTTACCATTCAGTAGCTCGATAAGTGCAGGGATAATGCCGGATTTAGCCAACATGACGGCACAGGCATCATCCATGGAAACTGTTCCGATCATTATCACCACCTCCAGGATGAGGTCATCCTCTGCTGAACCTGAAACAGACACAGAAACAGGTGGAAGTTTCAGAAAGTTATTCCAGTTAGAAGAGTTAAGCTAACTGGCCACATTAAAATGGACTATTTTCTGATTTTTTTTTGAAAGTTTCACAATATTTATATAGCAGTATTTATAAAGAACTGCTTTACAGTAGAACAAATAAATGGACATCTGACTTTCTATAATATGGGAACTTTAATGTGTGCTGCCAAATGCCAAAAGAAAGTATTGCTATCCACACCTCATACAATATGAGTCTTTTCAAGTTAAAAGAACTATGGCCAAATATTAGCTGACTGACTTTTTAGTCCTGGAGTTCCCAACAAGCTCCACAAATTCCATTGCACTAAAAGAGATAAAATGAAAATCAAATACGATCTGAAGGCACCTGGTTTAAGTCTGTCTTTGAGATAAGGTACCAGGTTATACTCCTTTAGCACCAACTCCCAGTCCAGGTCAGGGATGGTGAGGTTGGCCAGAGTCCCGAGACACTCCAGAACCCACTCCTCTTCTTCCTCCGCCCGAATCTCTGCTGCCAGGTCACCAACGTAGTCCTTACAGAGAGAGGAAACAATTTACACAATGAAACATGACTATCCTGAAAACAAGGCTGATGTGTGTGCCAATACTGATCACAGCAATATTTGTACAAAACCTTATCATAGGCTCATTTTTAATGATAATTTTAGGTTTTGGATAGTTGTAGTGTTTTATTTTTATTTTTTTATTCCATATAACTCACTATGAACAGTGGTTTGGTTGGTCCATCATGTTGTGAGATGTTTCTGATCATCTTCATGAGGAGGCAGTCTTTTATCTTCAGAGCTCTTTTCATGAGCATCTTCAATCCATTTCCTAAAGACAGAGAGACACTCATAATAATCTCTTCCAAAAGCCATAAAGACTCCAGCCAAACTGAATAGCCATCCACCACCTATGATGGTGAATCAAAGGTCTACTTGTGCAAAAAGTGAAATACCTTCACACATGAGCTGTGCATTCTTCTTGTTTGCAGCCAGGTTGATGCAGACAGAGATAAGCTCAGCTTCAATTTCTTCCTCACCATGCTCGTACAGCATCTGCATTAGCTACACACAGACACACAAAACTCTACCTTAGACTTCAGAACAGGGGTGTCAAACTCATTTTACATCCTGGGATTCATACAGCCCACTTTGATCTCAAGTGGGCCGGACCAGTGAAACTACCCTTTCAGTGTAAAGAAGTTTAACTATGATTTAATCTCTGAGACATCTTAATATAAGATAAAGAAGTGCAATTTCAACAATATGCCTTAGTTTTTCCACATGATAAAGAAATCCTGCTGGAATAAATGAAAGAAATCTGTCAGCACGACTCTTTGGGCTTAAATTATGAGAAATAAATGTGTAAAACTACAGGAAAAGTTCTGGTAGCTCATTGCCCAGACTGTCCTGTAATTGTAAAACAAAGTTCATTCATAGAAAATGTCATTTTTTTTCATAAAAAAAAGAACAGACATTTCTATAGTAGATTCCTGTTTTTTTTAATAGTACAAATTTTATAGTAGAAAAAACAGGAACTTTTCTGTCATTTAATTGTTTATCTATTACTTAATTACTTTTAAGTAGTATGAATGGCCATGGGGGAGGTCTTTATCAGTAGGAAAAGCTGTAAAACTTATGAAAATAGAGTTAAAAGTCCAAAATTTATGCCATTCTTCACATTTTCCAAAGCCATCCAGTGGGGAAGATTGGAGTCTTTGCCAGGACGATTCTGGCCCTTGGGCCTTATGTTTGACACCCTTGCTTTAAAACTATCACTCACTATGAATGTTTTTCAGTGGACCATTTTGTACCTGAGGTATGCAGTCAGTGTAAACAAACATGCCCTTGAACCGGTCGTCCATGCTGATGTGGTACAGGATGCACATGATCACCTGTCGGTTGTTCTCATCCCCTGAAAACACACACACACACACACACAAACACACCAATATTTTAGCAGCCGGCCAAAATGACACCATTATCATCTTATAGTATTGCATAAAATCGACAGCTCCCAAACAAAACAAAACGCAGTGAGGATGGTAACTGTTAAAGATAAATGCTAATATCAGCATACTAACATAAATACATTTCCCAAATCTGGGATAAATAAAGTATATCTCATCTTAAAATAATCTGAATTATATTCTGATGCTAAGATGGTGTAAGATTTATACCAGGATTATTGTATTTGTTAAAGAAGTTTCCTAACTGAATTAAGGAACAGGAAATTAACTCAAGAAGAGGCAGCCATGATAACAGCTGGTTGAATTTATAGTCTTCAAAGCTCCTCAAAATGCAGCTCAAATTGTAAAATTGGAACTTGTGCATGATTCCACTCCATTAGCAAAGAGGATGCTGCAACAAAAACCTCCTTGTGATTGCTTTGGTCCCCAGCAGATTGCCGCGGTCGCCTGTAGTTTGCATGGAAGACGCCAACTTGTCTGCACACACTCACCATTTACTCTTCAAGCTGTAGTGAAATTTAGTGCGACCAAAAGGAGATCATTTGACAAACCGTCCCTTGTAGTCAACGGTCTTGGTTTCCCCATTTGGGTCGCACTTCTCACAGTTTCATTACTGCTTGGAGAGGAGATCACTGACACAAGAATGCAATGCTTATATAACACCCGACAAGATTAAAACCAGGAGAATTTGAACCATTTAGTTTTATATTTTGCTTCGGGATCCACCAATATACAGTACTGATTGTGTGTCAACTTGTTATGAGTGATACTTAAACAAGTTGTAAGCTACAACCCTGTTCCCAGCAGCCACATTGCTAAAAGGCACTGCACCAGTACTGTGAATGGAGCACAATGTGCTGCATGCTACTAAGTTAGCGTGTATCATTACCTAACAAGGCAGTCAGTTTAGGTAACAGGCCAACTTCCACCATCTTGGCTCTGAGTCCAGAGTCAAAGGAGAGGTTGAGCAGCAAACGTAGAGCCAAGTTTAATAAGTCTTCGTGTTCACAGGGAATCAGACGAGCCAACCGCTCCACAGTATCCACCTCAGCCTGCGAATCACAAACACAGATTATAGCAAAACTAATTACATTAAACTCAGCAGAAAGGAGTTTGTCAGTGACCACTGAGAAAATCTGAATAAATATCAAGGGTATCACAATAAATAAAAAAGGAACTATTTAGAATTCCAATGCAAGAAGTACTATTATGCTTTTTACTTTCCAATAATCGACTTTCAGCTAACTTTCAGCATACTACATATGATGTGGAGCATGTCGATAAAACACTACCATTTTTTAAATGCCAGGTCAATTGTCTTTACTAAAGAAGACTTAGAATACTGGAGCACAAGGTTTCATTACAGAATGTCTCCCCACATCAGCAGCAGAGAAGAAAGAATAACAATACAAGCTGGGGTTAGCAAAGGATATAGAATAAAAATAAATGAAAAGAGAGAGTAAACGTCTTAATGAGCATGTTTAATTTTTTGACTCTATAATATTTGATTATGACTTGGTAAACAAATTAATTGTTGATTTTTTTTAAACAATACATTTTAGTAACATGAAAAGATAATCTAGACATTTTCCTATCCCCCCGGCAATATTTATCTGATCTAAGAAAGTCCTGTCTCTTCTACCCACCATGTCATTCTTGTTCTCAAGAAAGATGGACAGTTTTTTGAGGAAAGAAACCACCAGGACCAGCAGCTCCTCATCATCCCGTTCGAGAACTTTGACCAGCAAGCCAACAATGTTTTTATTCCTCATCTTCAGCTCTGTCCTTGTATCCTCAGCAAGGTTCAGCAAGAGGTAAAGAGACACTAAAAGCCAGAGAAAGCGAGGCCGGCAGAAGTGAGGAGGAGAAACAGAAAATTAGAGATGATATAGACACTACAGCTACATTTGGTCAACAAAAGTTACTGAATGGGAGAGAAACAAAAAATAGACCTACCTCTGAGCAGCTGCTCCTGCTTCGCCAAAAGGCCTTGGAATTTTCTCATAGCTTTGTCCTGGTCTCGTCTTAGGGAGCCATTCTCTGGTGCTGACTCACGTGCACAAAAGAACATTAAGGAAAACATACTGTAAATACTCAAGTCAGTAAAACTATAAAGGGGGGGGGGAGAGTAAAAAGTAAGCAAGGAACAGCAATAGAAAGGATATAGGCCTTATTTTTCTTGCGTAGCTCCTCGCGCCACGCATCGTATCTCTTCAGTTCATGTTCCACCACACTCATACACAGGGCGCCTATTTTATAATGACTCACCGCTCCATGAAACTGGGAGAAACTGGAGAAGAAAAGGTAATGAGATGAACCACAACTGTCAGAATAGATGTGATGGATGTGAACCACTATGTAGGTGTGTGTTTGTTACCTGGAGAAGCAGAAGAATATATAAATGATGATGGTAGCTAGTTCTACACTCTGCTTCCAGTCCTCCCTCAGTACTCTGGCCAAAGCACCAAGAGCTGTTTCTATTCGCAAAGACATTAAGAGTTTTCATGTTAGGTGGTATATAACCCCTCAGTACATTACATAACTACAGCAGCTCATGCCACCAGATATGTGTAAAAATAAGGGACGTTAGAAGATTATGATATAACATGTCTGTCCCATCTGAAAATTTTTCAGGTAGAAAAAGATCCTTGGGGTAATTTACAGAGAACTTATTCAGCTCATTTCCAGCACCATATCTTTATTCTTGGAGTAGTCTTAGAGTAGCTTTATATGTTTCCCTATTTATCTTATACTGGGTCTCTGTGGAGCCGATCAGTTGATCCTCTGTCTCAAATCAGCCATTTTAGTTCCTCTTCATTTAAGCCAACTTTCTTCTGACTGGCTGCCCCTTGCAAACATAAGATCTGAACAAACCATATTAGGGATGTACACTGTAATCATACAGAGCCAAAGGTAAAAAAAAAAAATGTCTGAAATTGAGCATTTAGGCCTCAAGCCTGAAGCCTTTAGGCTCACAGGCTTTACTTGCTTATATACACTGACGTCATTATTTAAAACTTTGGCCATGTTTAATAAGTGAATCCACCACTGTAAAAAGCACATTTAGTATACAACAGGAAGAGGAAAAGGATGATTGAATCTCTTTAAAACTGTTGTCATCCCATCATTTGTCCAGCAGAGTGCACTTTGACTCCACCATTACAATAAGCATTACATCAACAGTGGAGAAGAGTCGTGGTGTTTTCACTTTGAGTTTCTAACTGGTTTGTGAAATGCGTTACTGGAGAAAATGAATAATGACCCTATCCCAGATTTAAAGCTCAATTTAAGTTTTGTTTATTGTGAAGTGCTGCAAGTGTTTCAGCACTGTGGCTACATTTGGACCACTCCATGGAAGTCTTGCATTGAGTGCCTGTGATTTTACCACAGACCCTGAACTGGCTTGGAATGGATAGTCTTTACTGTCCACGAAGGGAAATTTGGATTGCAAACAGTAGTCAACAAAGGCCATGAATGGTATAACTGAAGGAATAAAACATAAATACATACACTATATGGACAAAAGTACTGTGTCACTTACACATTACACCTACAGATGCTGCTTGGCCATATAAACCCAAACCATGAAGCTCCAGATGCACAGTTTTTGTGCTGATGTTGACACCAGAGAGGTTTTGAACTCTGCACTTATTGAGTCAGCAGAGCAAGTGGCAAATTGGTGAGTTTTACGCACTATGCGCTTCAGCACTCAGGGGCTTCGCTCAGTAACTTTACATGGTATGCCACTTTATGGCTGAGTTGCTGTGGTTCCTAAATGCTTCCACTTTGCAATAATACCACTTAGAGTTTATCATGGAATATCTAGGAGAGAAGAAATTTCACAAGTTCACTTGTTGCAACAGTGACATCCTATTACAGTACCACACTTGAATTCAGTGAGTTCTTTAGAATGACCCATTCTTTCACAAATGTTTGTAAAGGCAGACGCCATGGCTAAGTACTTGATTTTATACACCTGTGGCAATAAGACTGAAAACACCTGAATTCAAAGAATAAGAGGTGTAGCCCAGTACTTTTGTCCATATAGTATATCTAACATCTATTAAATACCATCATAATAAAGTTGCAATAAGCTGTTAAAGCAGTGGAGTATTCTAAAAATAGCCCATAGAGACGACCTTGAAGTGGATAGTGGTACTTCGAGCATCGGTCAGGTTCAGTTATTTTGTAGTGCAGAATAAATGGAAAGAAAATATGCTGAGAGTTCACCACTACTCTGGAGAGAATAACAATTAAATATAGTACTGGAGTAAATATAGGTAAGGTGTGCTATGTTTAGTGATTAGACAGTTAGATAATCAAATGTTCTTTCTGTATGCAGTGAAGTATAACTAAATAAAAATCAAACAAGAAAGAGGTAGCCAATGATGAGCTCTCAGAGTGTGTTAGTTCCAATGCTGTTACACTGTAAAATGTTTTTAGTCAAATCACAAACACTTTTAGGAGATGTGCACACTTGAACTGTCCAGGAATCTCAGGAAACTGCTGCAGGTGTGACTCAGTTAACCATCAGAATTAGGATGGAGAATGAAAATGTACCATTGTGCAGCAGCTCCTCCAGGTTATCAGGGTTGCGGGCAAGCTGCAGGATGAGAGCTGAGCCTCTGATCTTCTCTGGGATCCCTTCATAGAGCAGCTCAACATACTCATCCATTCTGGTTATACTGGCCTCCTCATTTAACTACATACACAAACACACACGCAAAGTTATTAACTGATAACGAATGCATTCACCAGCCAAACTATTTAAACAACACATTTAAGCAACTTCAAGTTGTTATTATAATGAAGAATACAGAATATGTGCTCACTGCTGTCTAAGATCAAACTAAAGTGGAGCAAATTGTTACCTCCATGCCTTCAAATGGTGTCAGTTCTTTGGGCTTCACTGCTCTTTTCTCTTTCTTTTCCACTGGTGACAAAAAACATACACATACACAGAAACAGCCAAAATTAAGCATAACAGCATTCATTCCAAGATTGAAAGCTTGAAGCTGTAATTACATTAGTTCACATTTTCTTTTGTTAGCATCACAATGCTGGTGGATACAGATCTAACACACCTCAGATCTACCACCATATTTCTAAAATGTTTACAGCATATAATGGACTGTCAGAAATCTATCATTTTTAATAAGCCAACAAGAAAGGCTTCATGTGTACGAGGCTAACCAGCTGCCAGCCTACATGTGGGAAATAAACTGAAGTTAGCCAAAGTCGGAATTTGATGACAAATTTTGTACGGTGGCCCTGAGGGGTCAAATGTACTGCAACTTAAGAAAACACCAGCAAATAGAAAAACAGTGCAGAAGCACATAAAACACAATGGAAGTTAAATAAATCACAACAGAAACAAAAGAAAAAAAACAACAAAAGTTTAAAAAAAACACAACAGAAATAGAAAAAAACGCTGCAAAAGCTAAAAATAAATAAAAATCACTAAACAAAACGTAAGTGTTTCTGGGGACACAATAATGTGACAGAACAGCTGCAGAAGTCACAAACTAACAGTAAATGCCTAATAGCAAACATGTATCTACAGTATTACATGAGTCATGAGATTAAAACACACATTACCTGCATCTTTTCTCCCTCACAACACCTTTTAAACGTGTCTCAGTGCGATCCTTCACATGTTTTGGTTTGTCACTTTCGCAGCTGGTCTGTTACACTATTGTGTCCCCAGAAACATTTCCGTTGTGTTTTGTGAGATTTAGTGTTTTATTCAACTTCTGTTGTGTTTTGTTTGCTTTTGCACCCTTTTTCTATTTGCTGGTGTTTTCTTAAGTTCCAGTCTGTTTGACCTTTCAAGGCCACCATAATTTTGGACTCTACACCATGGGTGATATGACTCACCTTTGCCCTCCACCGGGGATGATTTCCTGTTCTGCAAGTAGTAGAGGAGCTGCTCCACCTGGGGCAGACGGGAAGCAGGGATGAGCTTACACTCCTCCAGCACTTTCTTTGCCAAAGCTCCCACATCTGTACTAGGAGAAAGGCTTTTCATACGGATGCTGGAGCAGGAAGAAAAGAGCAACAGAAAAAGGCTAGCAGACTTCATTCAATTTCACTACAAATGTATTAAATGTAAAATTGTGGCCAGATACCATTTTTTTTCCCAATATACATTTTATATATTTATTTCATCCTCTGCTCTAGAAAAACAAAGTTGCCTTCATGTTACAAAATAACTGAACTGTTTTAAAGTATTGACACAGACTGTATATCAAAGGTGGTCGGTGCTGCTGTGATGTCACCCAGTGGTTACTGAGGTCCTGTTGCAATGTCTCAATCTTGACTCCTTATCATGATTCAAAACACTATCCTGTATGCAACAAATGGATCTGACTGTGAAACCTAAGGACACTGCACACTCATATGGTAGCAAATTATCAAGTTAGGCCTGCCTTAAAACACACCCCTCTATACTGGCCTTTGTTAGCAGTTGAGACCATAAAGTCATTAGAAGTATTTACTGAAGTTACAGATAACTGGAGCATTCATTTCTTTCATTTTCTTATAAATTTCTACACAACCTGCTTGCTTTTTCCAATCAGGGGAGTCCCTCCCTGCTGATTATTAGGAACTACTTTTCAGACCTAGAAGCTACATTCATCTTTTATATACAGTCTATAGCTTCCAATTGAATTATCTTCACTTGTTGGCAGTGCAAAATTAATGTGACACAACAGATAAATATCAATCACTGATGCCAGTAAACATTACCTTATTTGCAAATAGGCAGTTATTAGTTAATTTGGGAATATTAACTGATACCGATATGTCAGCACATCCCTAATTGTCAGAGCTCTGACCAACACTACAGGCTTTGTTACACACCTGCAACAGAATACAAGACCATTGCAAAATTATCTTGTATTCATTATAATTTATTTTGCTTGTGAAATTTGAATAAAACTAGTCAACACCATTAAAATATACCTAAGAAATTATTAATAAGTACCTGTCCAGTTTAGATGGATTAGACTAACAAAACTAATCCAGTCTACTTAAAAGTTAATTTTATTTCCAGAAGAAAAAAAGATTTACAGCTCAAAAAGAAATTAAAATGATAGCAGTTGTGAGTATAAAGTCAATAGGCCACTCACATTTTCTGTCCCTCCTTGCGTTCTCCCAGCATATGACCTCCACTCTCCCCAAGAATAGATGCCTCCACCTCATAGTGGACTACAAGAGCCTTCTCTGTGGGATGGACGTCCAAGCCGCCCACAGTCACTTTGCTTTGAGTGACGAAGGACAGTAAACAATAAGGTAAACTCTCTGCAACTCCAGTGAATTCATTTATATCCATACTATAAACAAATGCACTGGGCTTAAGCAGCAAACCAGTTCATTCCACAACACAATTACTTTAAATGTTGACACAGTAAATAGGTCGTTAACTGCCACACAGTAATAAAACATCTCCCCATAACAATAACAGTAATACACAGAAAGACACGCCCAGACAGTAGCATAAAATGACTGTACTGACTAGCCGGTTAACAATAAAACACGACTGCACAGAAGGTTGAAGCATGAGAAAGATTAGCTAAACTCGGTTTAAACCACCTGTCCGCAAATAAACTGAACAGTACAGGTGATTAACTAGCTATGCAGACTGTCCGCCACAGTTTAGCACGGAAGCGTGCTAGCTAGTTTAGCTGTAAGTCCGAATTTCCAAGCCCCTTCACTGAGGGAAGCTAACGGCAAACCCCGTTCAACAAGGTGTAGTTTTACTGGCAGAAATATAAGTCAGTGGGAAACGTGAAATCATGAATCATTTTTTATAAGCAGTCATTGCTTTAAATGAGTGACTGCGCTAACGAAGGGGATGTAAAAGCAAGCATGACGGTTGATTTCAATGGTGAGATATTTGAAATGTCCTATCTGTTACTGCATGTACACCAAACGGACTGGCACACTGTAGTTATTTATTTAAAAAAACAACAAAATCAAAAACATGCTTCCTCTTCTCTTCCAAGTGTTGTTTTAAGCGTTCACAGTACAGCTGACGCGATAGTATGGACACCATATAGTACTTATATTGACGTCCTATTGACCCTGTATAGCGAACAATGATGTCACTCCCCAGAATATTAAAATCATGTCGTGCCTCACCGTTTGAGGTAGCGCGCGTCATCCTGCATCTTCCTCAGATTTAAGCTTTTAGATTTTTAATGAACTTAACAGCTTCAAAAGCTTTGATGGAGCCTTTGAATCACTACCACATAAATCTGTATCCTACCCGCTAGTACCCAACGAGAGCGGTCCTCTTCTCCTTCTTGTTAATTTTTATTGGCGGTTGGCAAACGGCGAAATGGTGCATTACCGCCACCAATTGGTATAGAGTGTGAACTGAAATGTCACTCAAAAAAACCCCCAAAAAACACTCAAATCCTCTCAAACAAATGAATCTGTTTTTAAAAATTGGAATATGGCCTGATAGCTTTCACTTCTTTTGAAATAAATCAATTTTCTTTTTACATGAAGAGGAAAACATTCTTTTGTAACTAACAATCTCAGTATTTTGTTATTACATTTATTGTCCAAAAAGTTGTACTCCTTAATTCTCAGACTAGGAAAAATGGGTGTTATGGAGGAATACTGTAATATTCCTTTCACAAGATTTATTAAAGCTATCGGGATAGCCTTAATATTTTACTCCATAATGTGCTGGTATCCGTAAAGTGGTAACTGGAAGCCCCGTCTTACTGACTCTGTTAAATGTTTGCTGAATCTCTATCAGAATGTCTGGTCTGCTATCTGAATGACTGTGCTACAAATTAGCCAATGATGAACTTGAATCTAAACAAATTACAAAGTACTTATAAACGTATTTGTTTCTTAGCATTAGTTTTGCTTTGTTTTTGCCCCCCTCTTACTTGAAGATATGGTTTGGTCCACGTGCCAGCGCTTCTACCTGACGCTGAGCGCCAGAGCGGTACAGCTGCAGGAGAAAGAGACTGTAGGATGGCTCCATTAAAAGTAAAGTCGGGGTTCCAAAAAAGAAAAGGGAAACAGAGCAAAGCAGAGAAAGGAATATAGCATGTGATACAATTGTTTACCAAATAAGGTTGGTCTTGTCCGTGGGTAGTGGAAATTAAACTCATAGCCAAGTCCACATGAAAGAAACTGCTTGACTTTCCTAGTATTAGTTAGCTTACTTCATTCCTAACAGAAAACAATGTGTTTCTGTTATTTTAGCCAATATTTAATCAGTGAAGGCAGACCCTTTGTACATCTGTATACTAAATCACTTTTTCCTGCATCTGCCGACCCATCTCCCCATGCCCATACTCCTGACACTGAACGAGAAGGAGGTGAGTTCTTTTATGTCCAAAAATGTGTCTAATTGCAGGAGGCCCCTTGGGAAATTTATTTTTATTCTACACACTGTTTTGTAATAATACATTATCATTATATCTCACATAAACAAAGCATTTTTGGAGAAGTGTGCATTGCTCTGCGTATATTTTGCACACTGCCTATGACTGTTGGAGGTGGTGAGAAACTTTCAGAAAGCTAAAACAGATTAAAATCTATTTGAGGTGCAGCAGGTCTCAGGACAGAGATATATTTTAGTGAAAATTAATGTCCAAAGGATTATTTAAGTTATATTTGTCAATATTTAATATTATAAATAAAAATGTTTAAGCTGTAAAAATTTATTTTACATTATTTTATAATTGAGAATTTAAATTTACTTCCACCCAAAGAGTTAATGTATATTTTATTTGTATTTGTATTTGGTGTAAGGTACCAATCCATGTAAAAACAATTAATAATGTTATCATTAAAAAAATACTATTAAAATGTAAAAAATGGCTCGCACATATCACATCAATCTTGCACGAAATCATAAAATCTATTGTAAGAAAAATATTGATCCATGTCTGCAGGTGTTATATGTTTAGGGTTGGCATGGTTTGGGGCATTGAAGTGGTGGAGCCCAAAGTGATATATTTTTTTCACGGGCCCTCAGATCCGTGGTGGCACCCCTGCTCCTTTATATACTGATAACCCATCATTGAGTCTTTTCCCTACTTTGTCAAGAAACTCTAGAACAATGAGTGCTATCCTGGTTTGGTTGGCTATATTCTTTGATGCATCTGTATAGATTTGGACTTAATTGTAGTACTGATCAGTGTATGTCTGTACTGTACGTGAGTTTAAATTAAAAGCCCTATCCTCCTTTTCCAATAATGTGAACTCTACTGCAGCATCAGGAAGCATCCATGGTGGTATTGTAGTTAATGGCACTGTTTGACTTATGTTGACCTGATCCAGTTTAAGTTCAGTTGCTTTCCAACTCACAGTCCACCCAAAGCTCTTTATTTCTCTTCTTTCTTTTTCCCAGCAGGGTTTAAGAACATCTTGTGTTGGATGATGTTGTCCATGTCCCTGCAAATTTGCTAAGTAGTTGAGTGTCAGCTGTTCTCTTCTGATTTCTAGTGGCATTTCTCCCATTTCTACCTGTAATGCTGTTGTTGGGATTGTTTTAAATGCAACTGTTCAGTCTTAGAGTGTGATACTGGATACTGTTTAACCTATGAAGTCTTGTACCTGCTACTGAATTATACAGATGAGGACAAAATTATTATTCTCACTCCAGTTCTTGACACTTGTAAATGCTGCGATAACTTTGAATATCCATTTCTTGCTTTGTGAGCATCAGCAATTCTTTTTCTCAAGTCTAAAGTGATTTCTTTTGATTTTGGCATGGTGCTTTCTCAAGTGACAGTTCAAACCCTTGCTGAAGTTTTTATACTGTGTGTAAATTGGAAGATAACCCTCAGTTTTAACTTGATTTTACAAGCTTTGAGTTTACAAAGTTAAAGCACATCATTGCACAGCAATGGTTTGTGCTATGGCTCTATGCTTTTTATGCTGTGAATATTGTTTAGAGAAAAGTTTGAAAGAGTCATGCTGGGCTTTGTAAGATGGCCTCTGGTGACACTGTGAGGAATCTTGGACCAGGACAATTTTTGACCAGGATACGTCCTTCAACCTGCACATCAAATATGTTGAACTGCTTTCTGGCATCTGTGCAATATCACTAAAAATAGAAACAAAGTGTCTCAGAGTGATGATAAAAAACGAATTCATTCATGTAATTACTTCTAGGCTGGACTACTGTAATTGCTTATTATTTGGCTGTTCTAAAAGATCCCTGAAAAGCTTTAAGTTCATCCAAAATGCTGCAGTGAGAGTACTAACAAGGAAAGAAGGAGACCACAGAAAAAGAACCTTACATGTCACTCATATTAGCTTATTTTGTTTGGCTCCCTATTAAATCCAGAATTGAATTTATAATTCTTTTCTTCACATATAAGATCTTGAAATATCAGGCCCTATCATATCTTAAAAAACATCATAGTACCATATTATCCTAATAGAGCACTTTGCTCTCAGACTTACTTTCTTGGCTTACTTGTGGTTCCTAGAGTTTATAAAAGTAAAATGGAAGGCAGAGCCTTCAGCTGCCCGTCACTGAGCCTGGTTCTGCCAGAGGTTTCCTCCTATTGAAAGGCAGTTTTTCCTTCAGTTTCCTGTCTTACATTGTAGGATCTTTATCTTACAGTATAAAGTGCTTTGAGGCAACTGTTGTTATGATTTGACACTAAAGTGAGTTGAATTGATGTCAGAAGGCCGAATGGGCTGAAATGTAACACTGGACTCAGGCGCAGACTCGAATGAAACAACTCTTACTGATGCAAAAACTTAATTGAAATAAATGATACTGAGAGACCAACTAAAACTGGAGAAGTTAAAACAGGTATCCGGGGTTACGGTTTCAGTAATTCCGGGATGACTGCTCCGATTACACTGTTGGTATGATAAAGAGCTGGGAAGGGAGATTGCTTACTTGTGCAGCGACGCGAGTGATTTCCAGGAGGATGTAGCCAGGTGAGTTTTCCACAGATCGAGGGGATGTGAATCAAGTTAATCCAACTGATTCCTTCACCAAATCCAGAGGGGAACGGAATCCAGGAGGGCATGCAGGTGGTTGAGGACGGAATAACTGAGTCCAGACACCAACTGTGAAGAGGAGGGAAGACCCACGTGAGTCCATGAATTATTACAAAACAATCTGGTTCAGACTCAGCAGGCTCATTCCAAAGCATTCAAGGCAGAGTGCTTTACTGGGGCATTGTGACCAAATGCTTAGGGATCTGTTTGAACAGTTAAATGAAAGGGGTTCAATGATCCAAAATCTCAGTGTTAATCAGCCTCAGTCATCCTCTGCTCAGCCCACTGCTTCTGCTCCAGCTCCACCTTTACGTCCATCTCTGCCTCCTGCCTTCCGCGAAGCTTCAGTACCCACCGCCAAAGCATTCAGTGGGGAGGTGGGCCAATGCCATAGATGTCTAGTTTTCAGTCACCAACCTCAGTCTTTTCCCACCAATTAGAGTAAGGTTTTGCATTTGGTGGGGTTGTTGCAGGGACACGCTTTAGACTGGGCAGAAGACCTTTTCTCTTTACATTCGATATCCTACTGAGTTTGTTGAAGAGTATTTATATCATGCCCTAAAGGCAGAAAATGGCTCTTTAAAAGGATTATTAAACCTTTGGCAAGGAAAGTGCAGTGTGGCTGTTCTGCGTATTAGCAGTAGAGATCGGCTAGGATGATTTGGATCTACAGGGGATGTTCCTTCATAGCTTAAACTACCTGGGCCCCACGATAGAACTAATAGAACTAATTTTCTGGATTCATCTTCATTCTGTTGTGAAGAGAGCAACTGGCAACTAAGGAAAAACCTAGTGACAGCATGGATAGACAACTGACAGGTGGGAAAGACCCCACTGGGCCTGCCACAGGCAGCAGTTTAAATGCATGGGATCCACCTACCTAAGGCTACAAAGAACTCAAAGAAGAAAATCCCAAAGTCCAATGAGAGCAATAGCCAGCGCTATACATGAAACTACAGCACTAGAATTAAGCTCCAAACTTGCAGCTGTAGCTGCTCCAAAACAACATTCTCTGTAGGCCTGAGCATACATCAAGGCAGGAAGAAGTGTGTGACAACAATTGAACAGGGGCACAGGGGCCTCACATCGACCACTACTTCTTACAAGGCAAGTCAAGTAAGTCAAGTGAAGTCCAGCATCAGGAGGAAAACCACAGTCTGCGGGACATCAGCACCCCTGTTCCAGAAGATGAGATGGAGTCAGTCGTAACAGTAAATGATAAGCCTTGCCTTCCACAGCTTGCAACTCAGACTAAGATCCAGGGGCGAAAGCCACTAATCAAGTGGCCTAAATCGTGTGAAAGCACTGCGTGGGAAACAATCATCAGAGATCTATATCATTTACTTGACCAGCTGAAAGGAACAGCAGCAAAGAAACTGGATAGGATGGGTGAACTCATTTATAACTATGGGGTTCAGCATTTTGGAGTTGCAGAGAAAAACAAAACACTTCTTATACCAGCCAAATCCAGAAGACAGCAGGAAACAGAGTGGCTGATCAAAGAAATAAGACAATTGAAGAAACAGTGGAGAAAAGCTGCACACGAAAAGAAAGAGGGAATAAATGTCCTACAGGTATCTCTTGATGCATGCTCAATAACCCAGGTAAAAGAATCCCAGAAAGCGGAATCTGTTCATCTGGACATAGCGTTTTCAGTGGGAAAAACATTTCGTCACTTCATCCAAGTGACTTCTTCAGTCTCAGCTGACTGCAGGTTTCCCCAACCTTTTAAACAGTACGTTTGCATAATGACCGAAACTAGCACCACTGAGTGACAATGGGCCTCGTGACCCATGGGGGCTTCCCATGATGCACTAAGTATTTCTCCTTCTCTCACCTCATTTTACTTACCATGTGTTTATACACCAGTCTGCATTGTGTGTATTTTGCCCTGTCTTCCTCCCCTCACTCCCAACTGGTCGCTGCAGATGGCTGCCCCTCCCTGAGCCTGGTTCTGCCGGAGGTTTCTTCCTGTTAACAGGGTGTTTTTCCTTCCCACTGTCGCCAAGTGCTTGCTCATAGGAGATTGTCTGATTGTTGGGGTTCAACTGAATTATACTGAATTGAATTGTCTCACTTGGTAAATTTTGTTCATCCTCCGCCTCCCTCCCATGTGGTGTACCGCAAGGATCCATCCTTGGGCCCCTTCTTTTTAGCATTTATTTACTTCCCCACAGCCTTATTGAGGTCATTATATTTGGGCCGAGTGGCCCAGGTGTCCCACCATCTGACTTGGGTCCTCTCACATCCTGTGTCAAACCAGTTGTTACCAACCTTGAAGTGAAAATTGACACAGCT
>VUQS01060038.1:16896-30457 GCA_015108495.1 Heterochromis multidens | reverse complement strand
CTGCCAGGCGTTCCCAGCGCACCCTCACTATATGTTTAGGCGCACCAGGTCTGTCCAGCATCTTCCCCCGCCACCTGATCCAACTCACCACCAGGTGGTGATCAGTTGACAGCTCAGCCTCCCTCTTCACCCGAGTGTCCAGGACATACGGCCGCAGGTCTGATGATACGATTATAAAATCGATCATCTATCTGCGACCTAGGGTGTCCTGGTGCCATGTGCACTTATGGACACTCTTATGTTCGAACATGGTGTTTGTTATGGATAAACTGTGGTTTGCGAAGAAGTCCAATAACAAAACACTGCTCGGGTTCAGATCAGGCAGGCCGTTCCTCCCAATTACGCCCCTCCAGGTCTCTCTGTCATTGCCTACATGAGCGTTGAAGTCCCCCAGTAGGACAACAGAGTCTCCAGGTGGAGCACTTTCAAGTACCCCACCCAGAGACTCCAAGAAGGCTGGGTACTCTGAACTGTCATTCAGCGCATAAGTGCAGACGACAGTCAGGACCCGTTCCCCTACCCAGAGGTGCAGGGAACCAATCCTCTCATCCACTGGATGAAACTCCAACGTACAGGCAGCAAGCCAAGGAGATACCAGGCTACCCACCCCAGCCCGCCGCCTCTCACCGAGGGCAACTCCAGAGTGGAACAGAGTCTAGCCCCTCTGCAGGAGACTGGTTCCAGAGCCCAAGCCGTGCGTTGAAGTGAGCCCGACTATATCTAGTCGGTACCTCTCGACCTCAAGCACTAGCTCAGGCTCCTTCCCCACCAGAGAGGTGACGTTCCATGTCCCAATTGCCAGCTTCGGTAGTCGGGGATCGGTCCACCAGGGTCTCCGCCCTTGGGGGCCTACAGGAGGGTGGTCCCATGTATCCTCTTCGGGCTGCACCCGGCCAGGCCCCATGGGCTAAAGCCCAGCCACCAGGCACTCTCCGTCAAGCACCCTCCCCAGGCCTAGCTCCAGGGTGGAGCCCCGGTAACCCTATCACAGGCAGGGTAAACTGTTCCCTCGATCTTACGCTTATAGCGGTCTTTTGAATCGCTCTTTGTCTGGTCCCTCACCCAGGACCAATTTGCCATGGGAGACCCTACCAGGGGGCAAAAGCCCCCCGACAACATAGCCCCTGGGATCCCTGGGACACACAAACCCCTCCTCCACGATAAGGCAGCGATTCACGGAGGAGTGCATACAAAAGTTTCATGCTCAAATCAGTGGTATATAAATTTTTTGTCCCTGAATTTGTTTGTACTTTACAAATTTAGAAGTGCCTTTGACCATGCATATAAACAAATGAATGCTTAGCTGTCCTAGAAAATTGAAACAGTCTTTAAAATGACTACTACTACTAATAATAATAATAATAATAATAGTAATAACAATATAGTAATAATAAGACCTTTTGGTCATTATTTAAAGGTTTTCAAAACATTATAAGCCACAAACTCATAATTACAATGAAATAAAAAAAAATTAATTACATGTAAATAAAATACTCAAGGGAAAGGTGTAGGCTTTAACCTTTGAATTTAAACACATTCCAGTATTCCTTCTCATCTTATCTTAAATTGTCTTTTATTAAAAATGACTTCTATCATTGTTGGATATCATGTCTGATTTTGCGTGCAAATTCATGTTTTGCACAGGGTAGGAACATTTTCACGCACATATTAGTAAATGAAGGCCAGTGTTCCCAAGCACACCAGCAAATCTACAGCAGAATGACTGAAAAAGAAAATAAAGGTGTTGCATTGACCTAGTCAAAGTCCAGACATCAACCTGATTGAAATGGTTTGGATGGACATTAAGAGAGTTGTGCATAAACGAATGCCTGCAAACTTCAGTAAACTGAGTTGAGCAAGATTGTCCTGATACGTGTAATCTTAGAATTGAAGGTGTACTTTTTTTTCCACGACTTTTTTAAAATGTAAATATATTAGCAGGAAGTTTCACTCAGGTGGCCAAGACAGTGACATTTGACTAAAACACTTCATTGAAAACCTTCAAACTGTTCATCCATATGGGAAATTACATGTTTGTAACCGTGCAAATTGATTGATTGACTACACCTTTAGAATCCTTAGTATTTTATTGACTTAGGTTTTTGGTCTGTTGATGTGTTGTAGTGTATGAGCTTTTAGGCTCTGTGCTGACTGGTTTATTTTTGACATCCCAGAACCAGCAAAAGTCACAGAAGAGGCAAAGTCTATCAGTGTAACTCAGGGGGATCCGGCTACTCTGGAAGCCAGGTTCTCAGGCACAAAACCCCTGAAGGTCAGATGGCTAAAGGGTGGCAAGGAGCTGACCTCGGGCCAGACATATAAAGTACAGAGCAGAGACACCAGTTCTGTGCTGAAGATTATTAAAACTGAGAAAAGTGATGGTGGTGAATATATCTTTGAGGTTTCAAATGATGTTGGACATAGTTCTTGTGATGCCACACTCACCATTCTTGGTTTGTTCTTAATGTGTATCACCTTAGTTTTGTTTAATTTAATCTTCCTCTGAACATTGCTCTCACTTGCCTTTTTCTTTTGTCTATGTTAGATCAAATAATTCCTCCATCTTTTACAAGAAAACTGAAGCAGACAGAGGGTATCAAAGGATCATTTGCTCATCTGGAGTGTCTTGTGTCAGGTTCCCTTCCAATAACTGTACAGTGGTACAAAGATGAGAAAGAGATCCAGACAGATGACAAACACAAATGCACATTTTTTGAGAGTGTTGCATTTGTAGAAATCTCTGATCTTGACACCAAAGACAGTGGCAATTATACATGCATTGCTAAAAATAAAGCAGGAACAGTCCAGTGCTCTGGGATCTTATTTGTGAAAGGTCTGAACATATTTTTGTACCATTTAGCAGATGGATGTGTAAAAAGAAAGTATAGCTAGAAGGATTTTTAGCCAGAATTGATTTGTCTTTGTCTTTCAGAATCCCCATGCATTCTTGAAAAACCTGAATCCACAAATGTTTTGCCTGGCTCAAAAGTCCAATTTAGTGTGCTGTTCTCTGGTACACCACCACTCACTACCAAATGGTTTAAAAACAAGAAAGAGATCCTGTCCAGTGCTGACTGCTCTGTGATCAAAGATAATACCTCAAGCACACTGGAACTCTTCTTTGCAAAAACCTTAGATTCTGGAGACTATGTCTGCGAAATACAGAATGATGTTGGCTCCACTTCATGCCAGGCAACACTGTTTGTCAAAGGTTATCAATCTTTATGTGAAACTGAGTTTCTAAGTATGTCTCCAGCCATCTGTTATTAATTTACATTATAATAGACTTTTTTCTTTTGATTTCACGATAAACCTCCACTTTCAACTGACAATTCAAACCTAAAATTTCCCACAATATTTCCCTTCAGTGTTCCTAACAACTTGCAAGAGAAAGCCTTGAGTTTGATTAAAATTTGATCAACATTTGGATGGAAACATACACATTGGGAATGTGTTCCTAATGTCGTTCATCTGATAGTTTATCTATTGCTCTATTTTATTCCTTAGTGCCTCCTAAGTTTACACAGATCCCAGCCCATGTGTCAGTAGTTCGTCCTGGTCAGAGTAAAGTTTTTGAGTGCCAGGTGACCGGCACACCTGAGATTGACATCTACTGGTTCAGGGAAGGCTCTGAAATCACCCCCAGTGATCACTATAAGATGGCCTTTGTCAACTCTGTGGCAACATTGGAAGTCTGTGGGGCTGATATTAAACATAGTGGGCTTTACTACTGCGAAGCTCGTAATGAAGCAGGCAGTGAGAGCTGCAGCATGGAGCTCAAGGTCAAAGGTCAGTTGAATCAAACTACATGATGCTCATTGTACTGGAATTGTAAGAATATAGGATTCTAGTCAGTGGTTTCCCAAACAATAAAAGGACTACCTTAGCCTTTTTCCAATGACAAAACAAATTCTTTCAAGGCAATTCTGCTTGAAAGTACTGGATTGGTATGATTTCAGTTAAACATTGTAAAATGTTTAACTGATTTTCAAATTTCTAACAACTAGCTGGCCCAGTAATTACTTAATGAACTGTAAACCCCTGGACCAGCAAAACATACTTACTTGTATTTCTTGCTGGTCTACGTGTATGCCACTAAGTATTTGAAGTAGAATTTATTCTTAGGAAATAGGCATATGACAGTTTGTTCTCCCTCATTTCAGAACCACCATCATTTATTAGAGAACTGTCTCTAATTGATGTTGTGAAGGGCTCCAGTGCCATTTTTGAGTGTCAGGTCGCTGGGACAGGTCCATTTGAGATAACATGGCACAAAGATGGAAAGGAGATCAAACCCAGTGCTAAACATGGCTTCTCCCAGTTAAATAACACTGTGTGTCTCAAGGTGCACAAATGTGATGCTGTAGATATTGGTGAATATCAGTGTACTGTTGCTAATGAGGTGGAAAGCTGTACTTGTAAGACTACACTAAGCCTAAAAGGTTGGTCTAAGCAGAATCATAATTTTGCATTCATATTTTTATAATTTGAGGTGATGTCTTTAAACTTACTTTAACATTTCATTGTTGTTTCTAATAGAACCACCAACATTCACCAAGAGAATTGAGAACACTGCTGCTGTTCTGGGTAAAATAGCAGAGTTTCAGTGCATTGTGAAAGGCTCTCCCACTGTCTCTGTACAGTGGAAAAAAGATGAGAACTGGATTTTGGAGGATCAAAAGATTCAGAGAACATTTGAAAACAATGTGGCCACACTCAGGATTCCTGCCTGTGAAGCGATACACAGTGGCAAATACACCTGCCAGGTGGTAAATGAAGCTGGGCAGGATAAGTGTTTTGCTACCCTCACAGTGCAAGGTAACTAGTCATACCTGTAAAATCTTTTTATAGTCCAGCTCAGAAATGTTTTGAATTTTTGACTTTGCTTTGAATTGTAGAGCCTCCGCAGATCACAGAGAAACCTGAGGTGGTAAAGGTTACAGTCGGAGATCCAGTGAATCTGGACTGTAAGGTTACAGGCTCCCCTGAACTCAAGGTGAAATGGATGAAAGAAAGCAAGGAGCTTAAGTCCATCAGGCAGCACAAACTGATTTTTGAGAACAACATCAGCAACTTAAAGATTCAGGCTGCACAGAGAGAGGATGAAGGAGAGTATGTCTTTGAGGTGGTAAACCACATCAGTAGCTGCACCTGCAAAGTCAAACTAATTGTACTAGGTTAGTTTTAAAAACACAGAACTGTTTTAGTACATAATGATATGTTCACAAAGTCTAACTAGTGTCTTGATGTTCTCTTGGTAACAGAGCAAGTAATTGCCCCAAGCTTCATCAAACCCCTGGTAGACATGCAAGAGATATTGGGGTCCTTTGTTCAGATATGTTGCAAAATATCTGGTTCCCTCCCCATCTCTGTGGAATGGAAGAAAGATGGAACCAAAATCTCTAGTGGTGTAAAACACAAGCTCATTCAACAGGACAATTCTGTGTCCATTGAAATTGAACAGCTAGAGAGATCTGACGCAGGATCCTACTCTTGCAAACTGACTAACACAGCAGGAAGTTCTGAATGCAGTGGGTCCCTCATGGTCAAAGGTTAGACACTGCTTTTCAACATGATTGGTTATATAATCCTAAAACAAAGGTGAGTACCTCTTTAACCTAGTTCATCTTGTGTTCAGAACCTCCCAGCTTTGTGACAGTTCCTGAGTCCCAGGCAGCTCTACCCAAAGCCACTGTACGCTTCAAAGGCACTTTTAAGGGAACTCCTCCCTTCACGGTCAAATGGTTCAAGAATGACACAGAGCTTATGACTGGGCCTACTTGTTTCACAGGGCTGGATGGGCTCTCTTGCTTCTTAGAGCTCTATTCAGTGGGTGTCACTCAGAGTGGAGTTTACTCTTGCCAAGTCAGCAACGATGCTGGCTCTGTACACTGTAGTGCAGACTTGACAGTAAAAGGTTGGATTTACATCTTTTAAATCAATTCTTGCTCAGCTGTATTTATCTCATTTCTGCATCACTGGCAAAATCCAGTCATTCTCTCACATTTTACCAGCTTTGCAGCATTTTCATTATACTCTAAAGCTTTTCCACTCCTGCAGCTTCTATGAAGAAATATATGTAGCATTTGTATGGCATCTACACAGCCATTTTGCTTTTGCTTCTAACCCATCATTGTCAGCCTATCTCATCTGCTCACCTCCTGCCCATCTTAACCATGTTAAATAGTTAGTGTTTCTACATGCTTCCAGCTGCTAACATGTCTGTGTTTTGGCTTTCCAGAACCACCCGAATTTCTGCTGAAACCCCCTGCCAATAAATTTGTGAAGCAGGGTGAGTCACTCCGCCTGGAGTGCAAAGTCAGGGGCACAGTCCCTCTGAAAATTACCTGGTACAAACACGACACCAAAGTTACGGATGGGGGCAACTACAGGACATCGTTTGTTGACTCGGTAGCAGTGCTAGAACTGCTCTCCACTAGTTTTGAGGATGATGGAGTTTACACCTGTGAGGCTCAGAATGATGCTGGTAGTGTGAGCTGCAGCACCACACTTACCATTAAAGGTTAGCCTCCCACGGACTTATGAAATATATTTTATTATTCTGATACACTGGCTGTTCAGTGTGTTGGTGAGGTGTATAGTGTGTATAGTTGTGTTGTACTGCTTAAAGCTGGTATCCATAACTGATTGCACTGCCTTTAACTATCCAGTATGGTGGACTATCATCAAATTAGACTTATTCCTTTTTTGTACTACTGAGAAATGTTCATCAGCAAGTCAAAACAGATCATTACACTTACACAATGTCTTTCACATAATGCATCACAGTTACCAAGCTGGAAACATATCAGTCAAATCTAATGCATAGGATCTAAGCAATTCTACCTAAAGTTCCAGCAAAATAAGTTTTAACTTCTACAATTCTATAGCAATTCACCATCCTATCTGTAGTTCAACAAATTCCAATTCTGCTGTTTTTTATTGTAGTTTTGTCTTTTCCATAACAGTGTCAGCTGTAGTTTCTGATACATTTCTATGAATCCATGATCTTAGCTATAGTTCCAGCCACCCTCCACATGTCTCTATAATCTTACAATTTGGTCCATATATATTTAGACACTGACAGTTTTTGTATGAAAACATATTGAAGCTACAGTTATAAAATACAACCCCAATTCCAGCAAAGGTGGGACACTGTAAAATGATAATAAAACAGAATGCAATGGTTGTAAATCTTATAAAGCCTTATTTTATTCACAATAGAACATAGAAAACATCACATTTTTAAACTAAGAAAATGGCAGTAACATGTCTCAAAAAAGTTGAGACAGGGCCGTGTTTGCCACTGTTTACCCTCTTCTTTTACCAACAACCCAGAAATGTCTGGAAACTGAGGAGACCAGTTGCTGGAGTTTTGGGAAAGGAATGTTGTCTCATTGTTGTCTGAACCTTATGGTTCTAGTCCTGGGTCTTCTTTGTCATATTTTCTGTTTCATGATGCACCAATTTTGAATTGGTGAAAGGTCTCTTCTATTATGAAGCCATGCTATTGGAATAGATGCAGTATGCGTTTTAGTAGTGTCTTGCTGAAATATGCAAGGACTTCTCTGAAAAGGGCATCTGGATGGGAGCATATGTTGCTCTAAAACCTGTATATACATTTCAGCATTGATGCCTTTCCACATGTGCAAGCTGCTAATTCCATAGGCACTGATGCACCCCATCAGAGATGTAGGCTTTTGAACTGAGTGCTGATAACCACCCGAATGATACCTCTCCTTATTTGTCTGGTGGAGTTTTCCACATTGCATTTTAAATGAGCTTTGGCCCAGAGAAGATGGCTGGTTAAAGCTCTATCTTTGCATGATAGAGCTTGTGGAAGTGTCTGTGGATCACACTTACACAGACTGTGATCTGTGCTTGAAGATTACGGGCATCAAAAGACTGTATATGATGAGATATTCAAAATCTTCACCATTTTACACTGAAGAGCATTATTCTGAAATTGTTCCACAATTACAGATTGGTGAACTTCTGCCCAGCATTACTTCTGATAAACTATCTCTCTACGATGCTCTTTTACTAGTTGCAAAATGTTCCTCCAGCTGTCTCTTTTTAGTATCATTTTTATCAATTTAAAATGAGCTAATATTTTTCTTAGAATGGTATATTTTCTCAGTTTACAATCAATTGATATGTTTTTTATGTTCTACTGTGAATAAAATATGGGTTTAGGAGATTTGCAAATCATTGCATTCTGTTTTTAATTACATTTTACACAGCATTCCAACTTTTTGGGAATTGGGGTTGTAAATATGGTAGATTTTAGTGTAGATTCCTAATTTGAATTTTTCAGTTTGAGGGTATTAAAATCCAGCTGTTTAATATGTATTTCCATCAAACAAAAACAAAAATTCTGTCATGGACATTTTTGTGATATTCCATCGTTATTTCTTACCAATTGATCAGGCAAAATGTCTTAAGTTCCAAAGGATTTTGGTGTTGCATTTGCATTTGAAAGCTCTTGCTGTTGCTGTGAACCGACAATATGCAGTCAAAGGAGCTCTCAGTGCAACTGAAATTTCAGCATCATTAGGCAACAAAAACAAATCCATCAGAGAGATAGTAGGGACATTAGGAATAGTTATCTTAACATTCTAAAAATAATGCACTGGTGAACCCAGCAACATACTGTTAAAGGTCTCAACAACAGTGGAAGACAGCAGTGGTAAAGGATCTCATTATCCTTTCCATGATATAATAAAAAACCCTCTTCTCAACAATTAGAAGAACACTTTCCAGGAGATACGCATGTCATTATCCAAGTTTACCATAAAGAGAAGACCTCACAAAAGAAAATATAGGGGGTTCAGCACAACCTGCAAACCATTCTAAATTCACAAGATTAGAATTTGCCAAAAAAATTAAAAAAATTAAAAAAAAACAGCTGTGCAACTGTGGAACAGCAATCTTTGGACAGATTATGTACCAAAATGGTGGGAGAAAAAAAATGGAGAAGACACTCCACTATCCAACACATACAACATAATCGGTAAAACACTGTAAATGCAGTGAAATGCTTCCAGTGGTCCTGGGTCGCTAGTGCTAGACAGAAGCAGCGGGATGAATTCCAGCATATATTCTGTCTGGAAAGATTTAGCTAAATGTAGCAAAGATAATTAGACAGCATATAACAGTGCAGATGATCAGTGACCCAAAACAATCTCCAAAAGCAACCCAGAAGCTTTTGAAGATAAAAAAGCAGAATATTCTGAAATGTTTGAGTCAATCACATGGACTTCAGTTGCTGAAGACAAAACTAAAACTAAACTAAAGCAGAAAACTTCAGTTTTGATTATTTCAGTTCAAATCCACTGTGATGGCTACGGAAAATTATGAAACCTGTGTCATTGTCCAGATAGTTCCAGACCAAGTCTCATTCAAAAGTCTGCCATATAGAAAGTGGTGGTGGTTTTATATGATGCTAGAATAATCAGTAAGTAAGAGTTCCAAACTGGTAAAATTCACATAAATACTCTTTTAAGTCACAGAAACTTAGAAACTGCAAAAACATTTTGGTACTTGACTTGCCAAGTTGTTGACTTCATGCTCACAAACATGACAGGTTTCACAAAAACTGCCATTTTAGCTGTAATTCCAGCAAATTCCACATCAATTATCCTATCCCAGCTGTAGCTCAATTAACACATTTTCCATCTGGAATGCAATGCTGCATTCAGCATGTTTCGTATATACCCAATTTCACATCACATCACAAATTCAACAAAACATGCCATTTTATTTGTAGTAGTTCTAACTAATTCCAGTTTACTCCAGCCATCTTAGCTGTACTCCATGTTAAAAGGTTTCCATCTGCACTGTAATTCTTTTCCCAAAAATGACACTGTCTTAGGTGTAGTTCCAGCAGCATACCAACAAATTGCTGACAACTCTAAGCAGCTTCAACAGTTCATCTGTGTCATAGTTCAAACTCACGTTCCCCAAAATTCCACACCTTTAGTTGTACTTTAGACAAATTCCAAGTTCTGTAGTCTTGATTGTTTGCATTTCAGTAAAGCAACTTTAACTATAGTTCCACAACAACAACTTTCCAAACCAACTCTTTGTCTTAGCTGTTCTACTAACAGATTTCCACAATTCCAAAATTTTAACTGAACTTAAACCACTCTTAAATTATGAATTTGCAACACTGACTTTCACCACTCTGCCAGTTCCAACTTCATTTCCCACATTTCTTAGAAATCTGCTATTCTAGTTCCAATTCCAAGACCCCAGCAAAATTCAACATTCCAAGTCTGTGTTTTTGCCTAGTAGTTCCATAAAATTTCCATAATAAATATATCTTTTCTGAGATTTAATCTATTTACAAAAATTCCACCATTTTATCTATAGTAACTTTTTCAACACTGCCAGCTTTGGGATACATTCAGCTGTTATGGCTTTCAGCTTTAAGATATAGTCATGAATTGTTTTCCTTGTGTATGCCTCTTTAACAGTTCCATAATCTTTTTGTAGACCCCCCGTCTTTTGTCAAAATACCTCAGCCTGTTGAAGGGCTGAAGGGTAAGGATGTGAGTTTGTACTGCGAGATGTGTGGTACAGCTCCATTCCAGATCACCTGGTTTAAAGACAGGAAACCTCTGATGGAGAGCAGGAAGTATAAGCTGGTGAGTGAGGGCAGCTCAGCCACGCTACATGTCATTGGGATAGAGCCCTCAGATGCCGGCAAATATGAGTGCAAAGTGTCAAACAGTGTAGGAAGTGATACGTGCCAGACATCAGTTAAACTCAGAGGTCAGTAGAAACCGCAATAGTGTCAAATGAAAATCAAAAATATTAGATTTTCAAATGACTTTGTCACCTTGCTGACTTTCCCTTTTGCGCTGTTTTTCTCCTCTCTTCAGAGCCACCATCATTTGTGAAGAGACTGTCAAACATGACAGTGATACTAGGAGGGGAGGTGACCCTTGTGGCCACTGTTAAAGGCTCTGAACCCATTACTGTGTCCTGGGTTCAAGACAAGGATCACATTCTCAGGGACAGTGACAACAGGAAAATCACCTATGAGAACAACCAGGTTGCAGTTAAAGTCTTTAACGCTGATGCAACTACGGCAGGCAAATATACCTGCCAACTCAGAAACGATGCTGGGAATGTGGAGTGTTTCGCTAACTTGACTGTTCTAGGTTTGTAATCATATAATTCTCTCTCTTTCAGGTTTTTTTTTTTCCGCCTGCACCCTGCATGTATGATTAAAAATATGTTCTGCTCCTTCTCTGTTGATTCCAGAGCCTGCTAAAATAGTGGACAAGCCTGAAGCTTTGAGTGTGACAGCAGGTGATATGGCTGCCCTTGAGGTCAAAGTATGTGGAACCCCAGAGCTCATACCTAAGTGGTTCAAAGATGGTGTTGAGCTGGCTTCTGGGAGAAAATACAAAATCTCATTTTCACGGATGATTTCCAGCTTGAATGTGCTGTCTGCTGAGAAAATTGACTCTGGAGAATATACATTTGAGGTCATGAATGAAGTTGGGAAGGACCTGAGTAAAATCAATCTCACTGTTTTAGGTAGGTAACTTCTTCCTACCTTGAACTGAAATATGTTGATTAGTATGTTCATCCATTACCCCACTGAAGTGTTAGTGTGAATGATTGTCTATCTTTAATAGTGTTTTTTTTTTTTTTATGTTTACATTATGGACAAGCCAAAAGGATGCATGAAATTGAATGACAAAGTGTTTTTTCATATGTGTTTCTTGATATCTACTCTGAGAAATATGATTTTCTACAAAACCTTTATTTTTTATTTTAATGTCCAAAATGTTGCATGGCTACTTCTCTCTACATACAAGTAGTCATGCAAGAGCTATGGATGAATTTAAGAAGGCTTATTCAAGAGTAATGTAACAAGCAGATTACTCTAGCCAAGTACTCGGTGCCCCACGTTTTTGTCTTTCCCAAAATAGAAGCACTGAGGATTCATTCAAAGTACATTTACACTTGTACTTGTCCTGACAAACTAATAACTGCTTGTTTCTCTCCTAAACAGATAAGATCATTCCTCCAACATTCTCACGGAAACTGAAGGATTGCAACACTGTTGTTGGAAAAGCTGGAGAAATGGAGTGCAAAGTGTCAGGCTCCCCTCCTTTTACCATTTCATGGTACCACAATGAGGAGGAGATAAAGAGTGGGCCAAATTATGAGATTTCATTCAATGACAACAACTGTGCACTAAGGGTGCCCACACTGAAGCTGGCTGACTCTGGAGTGTACAAATGTAAAGCTGTCAACAAGGCAGGATCAACTGAAACCACAGCCTCCTTGGTTGTCAGAGGTCAGTATCACAGACAAAAGAAGTACTTCATGTTGTTGTTACTGCTGTCAGTTGAATGCTTCAACACTGGGTTCTCTGAGCTGCCTCCATCTAATTCAAGTCAACCAAAAGGACACTGAAAAACAGTCCCATAACAAATAAAGCAAAGGCTGTGATGGATGTAGTAGTTGCTCCTAGTAACGTTAATTAATTTGGACTGCCAGGGGGAGATGTAATCAGAACTAGTGCATAATTGGCAATGGGGAATTGCTCATATCTGTGAGCGCAGTACCGAAGCTTTGGCTCCATCCTGTAGCTCCTGAATGTTTAGAGCCAAACCCTGTACATTTCTGAACCTCAGGAATGCTGGAATTTTAATGGACAAGAGCAGAATTTTACTGAACTGAACTTAATTTACAGAGATCGGTCCATAAAGAAACTGCACAAGACCATCTGTGTGTCTGTTCTCAGCAGAGTGCGCACACAGAGCTTTGCAACATTTGCACAAATCAAATCTAAAAGCTGGTAATAAATTCACAATGTTCTGTGATCTCTGTCTGTCCTTACATCCTAATAGACTAATCATAAAAGCACTGGTTAAAAATAATGACCTGATATCTAACAGGGATTTAAACATTTGTAAAAATTTATATGTATGCAGAATGCATCTGATATATACTTGGATATTACTGTACTAGTGAGGAAATGTTAGACAACTATTTCAGGCTCAACAGGAGGTGTTTTGTATCAAAAGTCACAACAGTTCAATTCAATAAAATTTTGTTTTATTTATATAGCACCAATATACAACAACAGTCGCCTTAAGGTGCTTTATATTGTAATGTAAAGACCTACAATATTAAAAACTAACCCCAACAATCACAATGAGCAAGTACTTGGCAACAGTGGGAAGGAAAAACTTCCTTTTAACATGAAGAAACCTCCAGCAGAACCAGGCCCAGGGAGGGGCAACTATCCGCCATGACCAGTTGGAGGTGAGGGGAACAGAGGGAGACAGGACAAAACTCTTCAAATAAATCGTTGCTCTGCAAATGATCAGTTTACTGACAACACCTTGAGTTTTCAGTACTTGCAGCCCCCACCTACGGTGGCCCTAAAAGGTCAAATGCACTGCAACCTAAGAAAACACCAGCAAATCAAAAAATGCTGCAAAAGCACACAAAATACAATGGAACTTGAATAAAACACAACAAAAGTCGAAAAAACACAACAAAAGTTTAATAAAACACAGGAGAAGTAAAT
>VUQS01060037.1:0-19083 GCA_015108495.1 Heterochromis multidens | reverse complement strand
CTCTGTAAGCTTCTTTGACATTGGCGTACAGCAGATCAAGGGTTTTATTTTCTCTGGTAGGACAGTCAACAAATTGTGTGAATCCAGTCAGGTGGGAGGAGAGGGAAACATGATTGAAGTCTCCTGATATTATGAAGAGTGCCTCTGGATGTTTAGTCTGTATCTTAGCAACAGTTTCATAGAGAGCTTCACATGGAGCCCCAGCTGCCGCCCCGGGCGAAATGCACACAAGCACTGCCACGACACGACTGAACTCTCCTGGCACACAACATGGTCGCACACCAACTGCCAACAACTCAACACCAGGACAACACATCCTCTCCCCGACAGCGACACGCGCAGGACCACACCATCCCCGGCCCACAAACAAAGCCAGACCTCCACCTCCTCTCCTGCCACTAGCTTTAGCATCTCTGTCTGACTGTATGAGGGTGAAACCAGGTAGATCCACATTGGAGTCTGAGATGTTTTGATTCAACCATGTTTCAGTAAAACACATGAGGCTGCACTCACGGTATACTTTCTGAGTCTTCACCATATCTCCAGCTCATCACTTTTGTTGGGCAGAGAGTTGACATTTCCCATGATGATTGTTGCCAGAAAGGGCTTATATTTCCACTTCCAAGCCTTCACCTTTGCACCAGCACGGCAACCACGAAAACACCTCTTTATCTCAGCTGGAATAGGGTGGTATCTTCCAGATTTGCTCCGTTTCAATGAAAGAAGCTCTTCTCTTGAGTAAACTCTTCTCCTCACAGAAGTATCCATCAGTACTTGACAAAAAAAATCGATAAAAATACAAAAAACACAACAAAAATAAAGTAAAAAGATCAGAGCTACCAGACTTTGCTGCTACCAGTTGAAGCGCATGTTCTAGAAACATGTTTTCTGGCAAAGTCTAATCTGGCCTTCTTGTTCTGGAGTGTAACCAGTGGTTTGCACCTTGTTGTAAACTCTCTGTATTTCCATTAATGAAGGGGTCTCTTGATTGTAGATTTTGACAGTTATATGTCTACCTCCTTGAGAGTGTTCCTGACTTGATTAGATGTTGTGATGTTGTTTTTCGTAACCATCCATCCTTCCATCCATTCTCTTCCGCTTATCCAATTCAGGGTCGCGGGGGGGCTGGAGCCTATCCCAGCTGTTTTTCGTAACCATGGAAATAATTCTCTCATCATGCACTCATCAGCTCTCTTCTCTTTTGGTGTTGCTGAGCTGGTCAGTGCATTCATTTGTTGACTTAACCACTCCTGAAGTTTTTGGTTTCCCTCTGTTAGGTCTGTTTTGTTTTGTTTTATTTTTCAGCCTAATGATGGCCTCCCTCACTTGCACTGACATGTCTTTGGATTTCATGTTTAAAATTAAAGTTTAAAGCTATAAAATACAAATTCAACAGTCTGAATCAACTTCAGATATTATGTCTGCTTCATTTGTCATGAAATAACACAGGAGCAGGCCTCACCTGGCCCTGAAACTGCTTCTCAGTCAATTGTCCAACAGTTTTTGAGTCATGAGAACAGACACTTATGATATGTTGGCATGAAAATCAAAGAGAAAGACAGGCTTAAGTTGATTGTGACAGAAAAATCTTTTGGCAGGTATCTCCATGCATTACTTGACATGCAAGAAGGAACTGACAGCTAAGTAAACAAGTAAATCAATTTCCCTCCTGCAGTAAGTTGGCCCTTTTGTTAATTAGTCTGAGGAAACTTTGCAGACAATAATAAACACTGTTCACAGGTTGAATTGCTTAACCAGTCACATAATGAAATGTAAGCAAGACATTCTGTGAGTTGAGGGTAAAGAGCATGTGTTCTACTGAGTAGCAGAAAGTATCACATGATCACATGAGTCATCCTATTATTAGCAAGTGAGCATGAACATATGTGGCACATGCCAAAAGGAGTCTACGGGCACAATGCTTGCTTCTTATGGTGAAGGCTCCTGGCAGCTCCACTGTGGCGCGGGGTTGTATTTTCCTGGCATGGTTCAGGTTCACAAAACCCCCGAGGGCTGGAAAAGATGCCAACAGGAAGCCATTCTTAGTGAATATGTTCAGGAAATGGTGGAGGATCAGTCAGTGCCATTTTTCACAATGATACAGCCAGAGTGAGACCATATATCATAGCCTGTTAATGCAGCAAATGCCACCTCGCTGCCGTTTTAAAATATTTGGTATTAAGATAAATGTTTGGTGTATCACTTGCAGCCTGAGGCTCAAGACTTGGGTGCCAGCTAGCGTGGTACTGTGGGCGCCTCTGCTACCAATCAAGTCGATGACTAGAGCATACATATAAAATTTTAATCAAATTTGTACCACAGTGAGGTTTTACATCTATCTGCTCTCTGTCTTTTAGTAAAGAGTAAATTATTCACTAAAATGTCTCCCACTCTCTGACGTTGAATTTTTAAATAAATGTTTAAAAAAGTTCTTAAACATGGGCTGTAGGGAGTTACTCACGTATGTCTTTGTTATGTAATGAAACAGAATATCTTTGCAATCAAAAAGCAGTTCAGTGAGGGCCACTATAGGACCAAATAAAGTTGTTATTTCAGTCTGCACTCATTTATTTTTGGTGAGGTTCTTCACAACCGTCAGTGTGCACACATTGATACTCAGAAGGTGCGGCGAGCAAGAGCAAGACCCCAGCACAGACCAGAGCAGGCATCAGTGACATCATATGTGACATGGATTACATCAGAAACAGCATGAAAGGAGGAGATGGGTTGCAAAGTTGCTTGCAGGTGCACAGCAACTGTGGGAAGGCTAAAGCAGCTTCAATAGTGTAGCTTGAATCAACCTGGCATTACTTCTCAGCGACCTTCTGAGGTAAGCCTGTCTCCAGTAAAGACTGGAAATGTTCTGAGTGGTTCACCTCACCGTAGTGTCCATCGGTTCCTCCATCCCGTTCCCGTTTACATGATCTGTGGCATTCTCTCCAGATGTCTGTGCAGAGAAAAGATCAGATGAGATTTACCAACAGCAGCTCTGCACTTTGGAAGGTTGGTAGTTTGATCCTTGGCTGTTCCAGTCTGCATCCCAAAGAATCCTTGGGCAAGATGCTGAAGCCCGAGTTGCTCCCGATGTGTTCATCTGAGTTTTAATGTTAGATAGAAAGCACTTAGACATAGAAATGAATGTGAATGAGACATCTCATAAAAAGCACTCTGAGTGCTCAAGTAGAGTAGAAAAGCGCTATATAAGAACCAGTCCATTTACCATGTGCTGAGATTGCCTGACTGAACTAAAGGATGCACTTTGTTACCCCGCATACTGCCAGCAGTTGTTGTGCTTGACTAAATGATGTAAGGGCTAGGCAACTTGTTGAGGCCTTTGTGTGGACCAGATTGCATGCAAGAAGGCTATTAGGGACATGCAATAATATAATTCGGGACATTTTTAGTTATTTATTTTATTAAGGCATAAACTATATAATCTGTATATGTATGGACCTTGATCCCAGTTTGAACCTGAGTGCGACACTGCTGAGCTGCAGGTTTAAATCTTTATTATTGGCTGGTGATTAACCAACACAAAGCCTGACTTTTAAATCATAACACAGCACTTTTAGGGCGATTTTGCATATTGTGTTCATTCATTTTAAGCTTTTTTCATGCCAGTTCATGTCATGCTGTTTCCGCATTGTTTAATACCTAGCACTGAGGGTGCAAAAGCAATTAATAGTGGTGGCTTTGGCTTTGAAAGCATATGCTTTTCAACTGTGAGGTAGTCTTAGAATAGCACATTTATTTATTTTTTGCCTTTTGACCCCCCACATCTGACAGGAATCTGGTGCCCTTGTATTTTTCCATTGTGGCTTCACGTTAGTAAGTAGGCTATGAAGGAGAAACACTAGGTGTGATGTCTAATTAGGTTGTGGCCACAAGTGTAATACATGGTGCTCAAACATTTTTAGCTTATAGAGTAATTTAAGACTTTTTTTTTGCTGTGTGATTCATGGATAATTTACCCTTTAATGCTGTGTCACTTTGCCTACTGAGACAGACATCTATTATCTGCTGGAGATGATTCCTCATGTTTGCATTGCATTTGCCTGTAACTTGCTACGCTGTGATCCAAAAATTTGTAATTAGTGTATTGACTAGATGTAATAGGCCCATCAGTGTTTTAGGAGCTGCCATGTAGCATAAAGTGAGTCACCACCACTCTGCAGTAATCTGTTGTTTGTCCTATCTTAATCATTTTTTTTATTATCTTTTATTTTAGTATTGCTTCAGCTCCATTTTTTAGATTGCATAACCACTGGTGCTTTTGCCACAAATAATTGAACTGATGCAGTAAATTTATTCCTCCCATATAAGCTGTCAATAACATCTAGATTTATTTGGTGGGAAAAAAAAAATGTCTACCACCCAATATGAAGGGAACAGTTATTTTTGCACCCAGTGAACAGAAACTGGGACAGAAGTGAAAAAAAAAGGACTTTCACAGCATTAAATGGGTCACCTTGAATGGAACACTTGCTTATGTGGTCCTATTAGGAGCCAGAGAGAGAGAAAGACAGAGAGATGTAGAGGGGACACATGTTTCCTGTCTGAATGTTAAAGTTGTCACTGTCCCCTGATAGATGGAGGCTATTTAAAGTGTAAATCTGAAGCTTTGTCAAGTGCAGACTGCCAGGCCCAGCCCACCTGTTGGTGCAGCCTTTTGTGTGTGCAAGTCCTGGATATGGGCTTTTTCTTTTTGTCACATGTTTATACATTACAGAGCTCAGCGCACACAGAAAGCACTACCTTCTTTAGTCGACACTAACATGCAGTTTAGCTTTAGTGAATCATTTATCTAGAGTTCCCTTTAGCTTTTGCCTTGACCCCAGTTATTTAGTCATTGCCCAGCCCAGCACAAACGCTTGTCACTAGTACCATAAAGTGGGCCAGACCAGTTGAGCCAACCCAAGAGGCGTACGAGTTCGTAGTACGAACAAATCCAGTTATTATTTATTTAAATTGTGCCAAATCACAACCGTCATTTCAAGGTGCTGTATAATGTAAGACAAACACCCTACAATATGCAGAGTTCCCCACAGGATTGCATTGTGGCGGTATTGAAGCAGAGGGGGGATATGTGCTCACAAGCACTTGTTTAGCAGAAACTGAATGAGAGCGAGCAGATTGTCAGATAGTAAATCAATCACACTATTATCTTGGACAAATGATAAAGTACAAATATATCACAAAATAGGCCCAAGTAAACTAACTGCGGTTGTCTATTGGTGGCGATCTCACTTGGTGTTGGCTCTCACTGCGGTATTGTATGATTTCCTGTTCCTGTTGCAACACTGCGGTGTTTTGTGTAGCTTATCTGTGTAGCCCGTTTAATTAAAAACCTTTAGATAATCACTTATTTCATAGTGTAATCTTCACGTGCTTTATCTAAAGCACTCTCTGCTGAATCACCTGCTGATTATATTCACAGTGTTTATCCATTTTGCCTTTAGCGATTCGCTAGCTTAGCTTAGCAGCATGGCTTCTTCTTCTATATAAATGAAATTGAATTGAATTAAAGTCACTGATATTACAGAGAGAACCCCAGTGATCCAACGATTTGCTTTGAGCAAGCATTTGGCAACAGTGGGGAGGAAGAACTCCCTTTTAGCAGGAAGATACAGCACGGGTAGGGGCAGGTATCAAACTCAAACAGTTGGGGGATGAGGTGAGAGAGGAGAGGAGCATACAGAAGTGAAAAGAGGGGATGGAAGAGAGAGACTCTGTGCATCATGGGAAGTCCACCTGCAGCCTGAAGCAATAGCAGCATAACCGAGGGATGGTTCAGGGTCACCTGATCCAGCCCTAACAATAAGCTCTGTCGAAAACAAAGGTTTTAATCTTAAAAGGTAGAGACAGTGTCTGCTTCCTGTGACCAAGCTGGGAGCTGGTTCCACAGGAGAGGGCATGATAGCCGAAGGCTCTGCATCCTCCCATGAAAACAGTGTGTTTTTGTGCTTCTTCCACTTCATGGTGAACTCCTGTTCAAGCCAACATTTCAACCAATCAGCATTCTGTCTACACCCAGCAGCATCGCAGTTGAGATACAGAAGTGACACAAGCTAAAGAGACACTTTTATAATTGTGACCTGGTGTGTCTGCATTGCTCTGCGATCACAGGTGAAACAGAGCATGTTGAACTTCGAGCTCATAAATACTGAACAACAGGTTATTTTACTGAAATTCAGGAAGGAGAGAAGACTTCAGAGCCGGCTGAGTCTATATACAGGTTTCAGAACTAATGCCTTCACTGGCAGAAAGCATAATGACAAAGCTAGGTACAATTACAGCCTGTTACCTTTTGTGTCACAGAGTCACCATCCTGTAGTTAACTTCAGTCCAATTCAATTTGTTGTTCACAGCAACAGTCATTTCAAGGTGCTTTGTAGACATAGACAGACTCCTTGTGCTAACCAATATACTCTGTTTACACCATATATTACTACCAAACAGACCAATCACAGCATAAGGGATAACACGGAAACGATGAGGTCTTTAAAATATGATGGAGACTGATCATTCAGGTCTTTGAATGTGAGGAGAAGAATTTTAATTGCACTTTTGAATGAAGAGAAACTAATATGGGAGAAATATTACACCTCATTTCAGTCCACGTTAGTACTCTAGCTGCAGCGTTTTGGATCAGCTAAAGGCTGTAAAAGAATTTGCAGGACTGATGTTGCAGATTAAACTGGAGAAGGAGGAATTAATTGATACTGTTAGTGTAGGTCCTTCTCACTTTTTATGCCTTTTACATGAGTACAAAAGATGTATAAAAATGCATGGTAAATGGCACCTTTACCCTTAAACAAATGAATACAAATTACTCTGTTATTTCACTGGCACCAGCTTTTTTGGGGATATTTAGCAAATGAACTCGTTCTGCATTGCACAGCTCACTCCACTCAGAGTCCACCCCCATGTTAGAGTCCACAGGAGTTCTCTCCAGGGACCCAAGGGGCTATCATTGAACATCACCTGCAGTCCCCTGCATTGTCTGAAGTGCTGGCTCAGCAGTCTGCTGTAGAGAGGTGCTCACTGGGCCAATAAGGAAACCTCTGGCTCTTTGTACAGTATCAATAATTCTGCTTGGGGAAAGTTAAAGCTGCAACCTAAACATTTTGCATCAGTCTCTCACTTTGCTTTGGGGTAATTTTTCTGCTACCATTGAACATTTTATTGGCTTTGCACTTGGAGCATTTATCATCACAGAGAACTACAGAGCGGTTATTAACAAATCTCACAGCCTAGCGATTCATGTTTGATCTCCTTGTTTGGACAGTTGAGCATGGGATCTTGACACTAATAATTTGAAGCTCTACAAGCCTGTGACACAAAATCAATGCCCTTAATGCTGGGTTCAGTGTTGTAGTTTGCTACAGAAGATCGGCAGCAAACACTTCAAACCAGATGGAAAAATGATGCATAAAGTAACACAGCAGAGTTATGACTGCATCCTCCACTGACTAATTGTGGAAAACACAGGAGATGACTGACTTAATCAAGATTATGAACGATGAATAACTTTGTAATTAATTTGACGTCTTTTATCATTTCCAGTGGGTGAGATTTGCATAGTTACAAAACCGATTTATCAGTGTCTGGAAGTGAAAAATAATCCCACAGTATGAGCTTTAATCACAACCAAAAATGACATCACAGGCGGAAGATGTTTTCCAGATGTTTTTAAAGGCAAAACAAACAGCTGCTGCCTTTCTGGTTCGGGTGTGGCCAGAAATTCAAACTAAGCAAAAGCTCCAGCTCAGCGAGAGCAGCGCTGGATGGGTTAAAATGAGTCATTCAGCACTGATTAGTATGGAGTTCTTCAATTTTTCTGAGCATTTCTTAAATGTCCTTTCTTTATCAAAAAAGTGGTGTATTACAT
This sequence comes from Heterochromis multidens, assembly GCA_015108495.1. Taxonomy (NCBI): domain Eukaryota; kingdom Metazoa; phylum Chordata; class Actinopteri; order Cichliformes; family Cichlidae; genus Heterochromis; species Heterochromis multidens. The sequence continues at coordinate 11,192 of VUQS01060037.1, read as the reverse complement.
ATTTTAGTAATGCATTACCTATATTATTGACTCCATGTAGAAAGTAAATGGTTACACTACCTGTTACATTACTTTTGCAGTTATTTGCAACATTTGCCTAAAATGCGATTTATTTTTCTAGAGTAACCGGGCCAAGAGGGCAGCAGAGATCGTAATAATTATAAACACAAAGAATCACACAACAAGAACAAAAAAGTTTTTTTCCAATCAGTTTCAGTGCAACTTTAAGAGCAATCACATTGAAAAAGAGGACTATTGTCTCCTTAAAACTCCTTTAAAACTGACCCGGGTAACCAGGTCTGACACTTTGAGCTCCTTCTGTAAACTAATCCTGGAAAAAAACGGGAAGCATATTTAAAAGCTTTGTAGCCCAATTCTGCTGTGACTCTAGGGGAAAACATTTGTATTGTCAGAGTGACTACCACGCTGAAGAGGGAACCAGCCCAAAGAGCACCTCATAGAAAAATGCTATGGCCACTTTGATTGTAGTTGCCTGTATACGTAGAAACTGAGGCTACCACGTTACAAGACTGACTACTGCTTTTGTTACCTGTTGAAAATGTAAGCTTTGGCTGCTTCTCCGGGGTCGGCATATTCCATCATTCAACATTAGTTAGTAGCACGTTGTAGTTTCAGGTGCTTGGATCATTTTGAACGTCGTGTTAGCAACTGGATGGGTGCAGATTGCACTTCACTGTCAGGTTCTTGTCCTTTCATGTAATGAAAATAAGAGTAATGTCCACATCTCCACTCCTCAAATGTTTTAGACCTCTTTACTATTTTCCTCCTCTCTCCACACAAACTGCTGTCAGCTGATTTTTTTTTTGTTAGTTTTTTTTTTCTAATCTGCCAATCCTGCAGATAATTGATGAACTGTAACACAAGTAAAAATATAATAATAATAATTGGTTAGTAACCATACTGGTTAGTACAGTAATGCGTTATATTGCTATGTTATGGAAAAATGTTTTTAGTTTTATTCTTTACTTGTCTGGGACCATGCACAAAAATGCTGATCTCATAAGAGAAAAGATGCTCCCAGATTTAGGTTCTAGCTCATTTCTGTATGCAGACACTGGACAGGAACTCACTGCAAATAAATATTCAAGATACAAGATAAAGAGTAAAAAGCTCAAATATGCATACAAATCACCTTCATATGCTTGTATACGCGTCTCCCATGTTATACCCCAAACTGACCTTTTGCACACTGCTGTTTTTGGTGATGATAATCATGTTATGGTACCTGGCTTTAGGAAGCATCAAACAGGTGGCCTAATTTGAGTCAAGTTCCGAATGTGTGCTATCCAGGTTGTGGGAGAAGGACTGTGTGCTCGTAGTAAATAATCATTTACCCAGCTTGGTTTCTCTCCCACATAAATGAGCCTCACAGTCCATCGCCACATGGGAATTCCTACAAAGCTTAAAATAAAACGCTGCACAGAAAGGTTCGGAGCACCTGGTGTTCTGCACTGATCCCTACAACATTAACATGCTCTCATAATAAGCTACAAAACTCTTCTGACTGTTATAATCTGCTCCTTGATGGCTGTTATCAGCTGAGAGATGAGCATGAGCGCTGTGTATATGTGCCGGATGTGCCATCACTCTGACTGCAATTTGTACCTGAAGCAGAAATAACTTGAACTGACTTAAATGACTGATGTGATGCAGTGTGAATTGGAGCAAAGAAACAGGAGAGTTTGCAGTCACTCGCCGGGTGGTTTAGGTGTTTTTCTGTGGAGGTGGAGATGATGGGAGTGCTCTCTTTGAGGACTCACTTCTGAGACCTCGAGGTTGTGCGATGCAGGGCTTCTTCCTTCTGCTATGGCAAGTGTGTGTTTACTGGCACGCTGCTGTGTCCGCGTCAGAGAGTGCAGAAAAAACATTTTATATTATCACGGATGTCAACAATCCTCCTTTCAAAGGGATGTTTTGAAGCCTGGATTTAGGTTGTTTTTTGAGAAAATGGGCAGTGGAGTCTGGGTGGAACTGAGGTGAGACAAGAAGTAAAATAAACTGAAACACCTAAAGATCAAATAAAAAGGCTACACTTCATTTTAAAGTGGCCCTAAGATGCTTTTCCTTATTTTCTGACATATATACACCCACTAGCCACCCACTTTATTAAATACGCCTGTTCAACTGTGCATTAATGCAAATATCTCATCAGCCAATCACATGGCAGCAACTTAGTGCAAATATCTCATCGACCAATCACATGGCAGCAACTTAGTGCACTTAGGCATGTAGACATGGTCTTAGTTTTCCATATTCGTTGAGTCTGCTGTTACTCTGCATGTACTTGTGGAAAGGGAAGGGAAGTGGAAAGGCCCAAAACCTTCACATGTGGAGTTTTTGTAACTAAACAATATTTAAAATCTTTGTGATTCAAACAGTTTCTCTAGCTCTAGAAACACTTTTCCATCCATTTTCACTCCTGTGTGTAACGCTAACATCACCAGAAAAGGATCTAAAGTATATTATATTTAAAAATTTGATGTTTTTGCCACAGTTTTGTTCTTTGCAAAGCCATCCAGTTAGCCAATTTAGACCCTTTGGTGTGTAGTTTCTGGCCCTGGTCCACATCTTTGATAGCCCTGATCTTTAAACATGCAGCTTCAGAGAAGTTTTTTTTTTCTACTTTTGGATCTTTGTGATATCAAAGAGATGGGGATGTTCATAATATGATTAATATGATGTCCATTTTCAGATTTGTTTGCTGCTACATGTATGTAGTTTTTATGTCCTGGTGAACACTTAAATTAAAGGTAATTTAGATAATGCTTAAAAATAACTGCCAGGTGGGAAGACTTACTTTTTTTGATGATGAGTATCTGTTGTGTCCTGTCAGTTTAGCAGTCACTTTATCTGTGAAGGTTGGGTGATGAATGATGAAGAAGATTAAAAGTTTTTTTTTTTTGTCTGACCGTCATGAAAGGGGAAATAAACAACAATAAAATTTCAAAGCAAAACAAACAAAAAACACCTCACATTAGAATCAGCTATTGGGCAGATTGTTATTTTAAACTATGGCATCAGTCCAGAATTTCACCATCTGTGCATCTCTACATGCAGTTTAAGCTTCAGATTTTCTGTGTCCTGATGTTTCGAACTGAACGTGTAGCTTCTGATCAGCTCTAATTTCCTCCACTAGTGAAAAAGGTTCTTTAGTCTCTGCTGCTCGTCGTCTTCCTTTACTCAGGCTATCGTGCTATGACCCCGCTGTTAGTCATCTTGCATTTCTCGATGCTGGGAGGAGGGCTGGCTGTTCACTCTGAGCCATGTTGTAGTGGTGCGATGCTGCCTTTGGCTTTCTGAAGGAGGGGCGGGGGGGAACTGGAGCACAGCTCTGAGCCATAGGCAGAAATACCAGCCCTAACTAGGACATGTCAAGAAACGGGGCTAGTGGCGGGGTGTCTCTCTTGCAGAGAACTTCATGAAGGGATGACAAGAAGGTGATTACTTCTGAATTTCTTCGTCTGCTCTACTTATTGTTGATAATTTTGTACCTTGTACTTTTTAACAAATGACACAGATGCTTTTTAGAATTATTTTTTAAGCTATAAAGTTTTCCAGGTGCACTGGTTCTGTTTGTGCTGCACTTCAGCAGTGACTCATTCTCCCAGTTTTTCTATGATATGACCCCTTAATACAAAGCAAAGCCTACTCATCGAGCGTGTGATTTTCCCATCACACTAGAGCTGCAGATAATGATTCATTTGCAATTTTTCTATGGACCTTCTCTGCTTTTCTTTATTTTCTGTGATATATACGCTGTTAAAATGGGGGATGTTCATATTAAACATAGCCAAAGTTTCAAATAATGAGGTCAGTGTCTGTACAAGTAATCGCTGTGACCTAAAAGCTTAGGTTTCAAGCTGCTTTAAGTTTTTCTACTCTTGGATCTCTATGACGCCATAGAGAGAGGATATGCCTAAAATGTCCATCTCAGACACACAGCAGCCCCACCCACCTGCTGTTCAACTTTAGGGGGCAGCCAATCAGAAGAATAATGACTTAACAAGAGCGAGAAGGGACTTAAACAGCTTGTTTCAGACAGGAGGAAGAATTGTGGTGCTGCACCAGTCAGGCAAAGCTGCTCTAGTATAGACCAAGAATAAAAGTATAGAGCTGGAAATGAACATTATTAGAAACCAGTGTAAAATATCCATCCCAGTTTCCAAGACTTGAAGGTAACACTTCAAACACAAATTCATTTAGTTTACTTTGATGTGAGAACAATAAAGTCAGAAGCTGAAATATTTTGAAACATTTGTCCATCAAATATTTGGCAATTTTGTTTGAAAACCAAGCAATAACTCAGTTTGCATTTCAGAGTAATTGATTTGTTGCTGCTTCAAAAAAGGAAAACTACATGATAGTTCACAAAAAGAAAGCAAAGAATAGACAAAAGTCTGGCTGAAAATCACTCTGTATCTGCTCTTGTGTATGAATCCTGTTTATTGAGTTTGTTTGCTTGCTGTGTAATTCAGTATACTGTATCCATTTAAACTATTAAACATCAGTTCAAACTGACTTTAAATACATGTAATCAGATTAAATATCATTGTAACCTCTCAGATCCACATTGTGACCCCTTCTGGAGGTCCTGAGGACCACATGGGCATTTTTGCCATAACCAGAACTGATTGTGTTTGGATGAGATGATGGAGCGCTGAATTATCAACTAACCCTAACAAGCTTAGTTAGCAAGGTGCAGACTATCATAGACTGAATGGCCCCCTACACCATCTCCCCACACACTCTCAGTCCACCACATTAAGTGCTGCTCCAAACCAGCAAACCTTCAGTGAAAGTAGGTTACAAAGCCCTCTAACCTTGAGTCTGCACTGATGCAGGCATACTAACCTCACTCTGTGAAGGTGCTGGACCTGTTTTGTGTCCGATATAGAGGAAACTGTACGTGCTAATGAAGGAGATCTTTGTGATTATTTCAGGACTGTTGCAGTAATGAAGAGAATTGATAGGTTTCTACACATTTGTTCATGACTTTGTAGAGTTTTTGAAAAGTGCTTCATACCTTTTTTATTTTTTAAGCGTTTCTGTTGTTATAAATGCTGATATTAAAGACCAAAAATGAAGAAAAGAATTAAGACGAGTGGGAGCATTTCGGGAAAATGTTGTTGTACGCCGTTGGTGAAATTGGAACACAATAGGCGTAATTTCCATGAAGTGACTGAAAAGATCTTTATACCTTTATGCTGGTGTCATGATCTGATAGTGGTATAAATTTGATAATTATAGATATCACAGCTCTCATCCTGAACCAGGTAGCCATCTTGTTACGGTTCACCTGGAGAGCTGCTCATTATCAAATGCTTCTTTTTATCTCAGGGCATATTAGCACGGCAGAGTCCACCAAACACTCTGATAAATGCCCCATCAGAGAATGGCTTACTTTGGTTTGCAATTTTGTGGGAAATGACAAGCTGGTCTTGACTGCTCCATCCCTGGATGTGTAAAGCTTGGTAAAAAGTCCTTGTTGCTTTGCTAGCAAAGGTTCAGATGCCCGTTCTCGCTTCCTCACTGGCTTCATTTTTTCAGCCTCAAAGTTTCCAGTTGAAATACACAGTTTTAAGTTCAAAGTAACACCCCCATCCTGAATGCTAACTTGTATGCAACTGATATTTAATTAGGCATGCTTTTTGTAGATTTGGACTTGAACATCTGTGTTTGTGTTGCTAATTAAATAATTTATATACTTTCAGCCACAGTCCCCATGACTGAATGAGAAACTGTGTTATTCTCACTACTGAAAGTAGTAGTAAAAGCAGCAGCAGTAACACTGATATGCAGGATTTCAGTCAGCTTCACTGTTGTGTTTTTCCAGTGTCGTGATGCAATGACAGGATTGATTTCTGTGTTTTTACTGCAGGAGACCAATGAAATTGTGGCCATTAAGAAATTCAAGGACAGTGAAGGTAAGAGGGCTCTCCTCTCCGAATGAGCAGACTTCATCAGAGAACACTTGTGATTTCTATTGTCCTACAGGCTGTCCCCTTCCTTTATTTCTGCTGGCCTGCTACATCCCATATCTATCTCAACATGGCAGCTCAGTGTGATCCTCATTTGCTGTCTGTCTCACCTCCATGCAGAAAATGAAGAGGTCAAAGAAACGACCCTCCGGGAGCTCAAAATGCTCCGCACCCTCAAGCAGGAGAATATTGTTGAGCTGAAAGAAGCCTTCCGCAGAAGAGGGAAGCTGTACCTTGTTTTCGAATATGTGGAGAAGGTAGGTTTCCTCTACAGAGCGATGCCTGCACTGACTCTGATGTTATTCTCACCCGAAGTTCAACATACTCAGGATATCTTTTCTTTATCTGGCTTCACTTACCCTAACATCAGCAGAGCGAAGAATAAAGGTGGTTATCAGCTTGATAATTCAATCCAGGGTTTTCCCAGTCTTGCTATGAAAGAGGTACCATTGGCAGCATATGACCAATAACAAACAGAGACAGGTATACTGGCAGCAGAGCAGGATATTTTCCAAAATAACAGCAAACTATAATATTTGAAAAATACAAAGAGGTTAAACACATAATAGAGGCTGAGAGCAACACAGCTGCTGCAGCCAAAGCAGCAGTGAGTGAGGAAAAGCGCTGCAGAGCAGTCTGGTATTAAACCACCCTGTATAAGACTAGAAAAGGACTAGAGAGATCAAGTCTAAAGCCAGGAGAGCTGGCAAAAGTAATGCAGACAGTGTCAGTTAACACACTTATCAGTATCACTGTCCCATCGTTAAAACACGGGAGGATCTGAGTATAATTGCAACGTCATATTCTGTTAAATTCATGTGCTGCTTAAATGAAGGTATTCCTATGGTGTGTAAGACACCGCGGCGGTTTAAAACAGTCTGAGAGCAAGTAAAGAACAAACATAAAAAAACATAATTCAACCTGTAAGTAGGTCAACATCCAAATTTCAAGTTGGCCAACAAATATAAGGCTTAGTTGTCCTGTTTTGGATAGAACAATAAAATTAAATTTTAAAATTGGTCACAAAAGCAGGTAAAAAGCAGGAAATAGGGCCTCCTCTGGAAAAGACAAAGACCTTAGACCAGAGCTGTCAAACGTGTTGTAGCCTGAGATATGGCCCAATTTGATTTCAGGCAGCCTGAACCAGTAAAAGCATTGTTCTCTTTTAATGAACCACCATTCACAAAATAGATAATGAAAAAATAAATATTATTTCTTAAATATTAAGTATTTTTTCCACATTGAATTGAAAAAGCAAACTTTGCAAAGCCATCCAACAGTTTTGCCTTCCGGGCTGCATGTGTGATTCTCCTGATTTAGACCATCTTCAAAAAAACGTCATACCCTGTTACTACTATGGTCAGAGGGATCTTCCAGCAATGGTGATGGCATTTCCTTGAGGACTGATTGGTCAGTAGGCAGTGGGTTTGTACATGTTGATCTCTCTATGGGTTCACCCGACACTGAAAATTCAGGGTTAAACCTAGAGTTACTTCACTAAACCCCAAAATCCTGCTTCATGGTACAGACCTCAGCTTTGATTTCTTCAATTGTGTCTTTTTTTCTCTCTCTCTCTCTTTTAGAATATGCTCGAGCTGCTCGAGGAGTTACCGAATGGTGTGCAGAGTGAGAAAGCACGCAGCTACATCTTCCAGCTAATCAAAGCAATTCACTGGTGCCATAAGCATGACATTGTTCACCGAGGTAAAGAGTTTTTCTTAACGTAAACATACAGACAGTGTTATAGCCCTTTTCCACTAGTACCTACTCAGCTTGGCTCGACTCGTCTCATCTCGGTTTTAGGGGTTTTCCATTAGGTGGTAGTACCTGGTACCAGGTACTTTTAGTCAGATATGGCTAAAGAAAATGTATGCCAATCTATGGATGCATCCTTGTTGAAACCCAAAGACTGTTACCAATATTTACTTAGCAAGACAGTTGGAGAATTTGCATTCAAATGTAATATATCTGACTACGTCTCAGCAATTTTAACATGTCTCACTTTGTCCCACACAAACACTGTGTCTGTCCTACATTTAGTTTGTTGGGATCCGGGCACCCTACTCGTGAATAAGGGAGCAGCCGAAAGGTGCTTTAATGAAGTCGTACAAAATCTTACCTTCTTACTATGAATATTTTTCAAATGGATACAAGTGTTTCAAAAAAATTTTATTGTCTTTCCAGCATTTTTCAGCCCTCATAACTTTTTAAATACAGGAAACAGACACATTAAATTTTCAGGCTCAATCATTTAAGAATTGTTAAAAAAAACTTTGAGCATCAGTATCTTGGAATACATCATAGTTTCAATAGCAGAACTGCATCAATTTAATGTCTGTGTCTCTATGATGTAGAGTACAAACAAGCATTGGTAGGCTGGATGTTTGAGATGTTTTCTGATAATTCACTGGAGAAAACTTCAAACATTTTTGCATTTTTGGGTTCAATTTCACCATGTAGGACATGGTGACATGACTTCTATCTGTGATTCCTTCAGGGTCAAAGTAATAATATAGCCATATTTGAAACTCATAAATGTAGCCTCTTGATTTCATTCTTCTTCTTCTCTCAGCGGATCTTCTGCCTCCATCTATCCCTAGCACACCAACCCTCTGCATGTCCTCCTTCACTACATTCATCAACCTCCTCTGAGGTCTTCCTCTTTTGCTCCATATTCAACATCCTTTGTCCAGTATATCCACTGTCCCTCCTCTGTACATGTCCAAACCATCTCAGCCTCTAACTCTCCAAAGTGCTCAACCTGAGCCGTCCCTCTGATATGCTCATTTCTAATCCTGTCCATCTTGTTCACTCCCAGCGATGTCATAGCATTTTCAGCCCTGCCACCTCCAGCTCCACCCGGATAGATAAGAATGTAAGGATTTTTCTCTGACTACGTGCAGGTTTGAAAGGTCTTTTAATGCATTATAATTAAGTGTTGTATTGTTCACAAGAAGAGCTTTCAGTGAATCAGTGGCAGCAGAGCAGGAAACCAGATGGCCCATGTGAGCTTTTGGCACACTGAGAGCAACAGAGCAGGCATCCAAATGGCCTGTAGTATATCCAGGCACCCATATGACAATGTTATCGAGGGATTCGGTGTATGGGTTAAAGTTTTTTTTCCAATCTGTGCATTTTTTTCTGATGAAATTACATTTCTCTGAAGTGTAATCATTCAAATAGTCTTCTTAATGAAACAGATGAATGTGTGGTGGCAGAAACTGATGGAAGTGATGTAATAATGATTATGATGATAATGATGCCCCCTCTCCAGCTTACTCTCCATCTGTGTTCTTCCTCCTCAGACATAAAGCCAGAAAACCTTCTCATCAGCTCCGATGACATCCTCAAGTTATGTGACTTTGGTGAGCCCCGCTATCAAATCCTTGTGTTGTAAGAGCTTTAAGAAAGGTGGCCAACCAGTCAGAGCTGTGATGTAAAAGGAGTGTTTTTAACAGACACTATATTTGGCTGAAACCAGTGCTTCAGGAGTGCAGCAGGCAGGCTTCATCCGGCTATCTAAACCTCTCTGTGTGTGCCTCCCCTCTCTGCTGCTGCTGCTCATTCTTCTTTCATCTCAATTAATGAAACGTGTTGGGCAACAAGAGCCTAATCATGCTTGGACTCAGTCTGACAGCACCACAACAAAAACAGGGGGAAACGTAAAACGTGGCGTGGCCAGCATCACGCAGGCAATCTGGTGTGAGAGACTGAAGACCTGCTGTTTGCTCTGTGTCAGCCAAAGGCATCGAGAGAAGAGAAACGGGCCAAACAGACTCTGCTGTGAGGGTTTACGTTTCAGACGAGTCTTACCGCGCACAGTCACTTTCACTACGTGTTGTTTTGATCAGGGACACTGACAAGCGGCTCTGAGAAACTGGAAATGAAGAGCTCGAACTAGCTGGGTTAATGTAGTAAAGCATCTATTTGTAAAGCAAAAGTTTCTCATTTTGGGAAGTACACTTGCTGAGGAGGCAGTTTATTTGTTTAGCCTAATTTCACATGTAAAGGTTTAAAGGGTTTCACAGGCATAAAAAAACATAAAACATATCAAAATGGAAAAAGAGAAAAAAATGAAGGAAGTCACTAGTATATTAAAATCATACAGGCAAACAAATATTAAAAACACTATAAATACACAGTATATTTTGTGCTATATATACACACACACATACAACTATTGTGCTAAGAGGTGGTTTTATTAAAAATCAGCCTACAAACATCTCTAAAGCTCTTTAAAGGGGACCTAATCTGCTCATTGCCAGCTCTCTGTTTTAATTCTTAGACTCTACTAGAGTAGCTTTGCATGATTGCATGACAAATGCTACGGCAGGGGGGAGCCAGGACATCAGGTCAGGGGGAGATTCAATTGAATTCAGTTCAATTAAGTTTAATTCAATTCAATTCAATTCAATTTTATTTATATAGCGCCAAATCACAACAACAGTTGACTCAAGGCGCTTTATATTGTAAGGTAAAGACCCTACAATAATACAGAAAAACCCCAACAATCAGACGATCCCCTATGAGCCCCCTATGAGCAAGCACTTGGTGACAGTGGGAAGGAAAAACTCCCTTTTAACAAGAAGAAACCTCCGGCAGAACCAGGCTTAGGGAGGGGCAGCCATGTGCTGCGACCAGCTGGGGGTGAGGGGAGGAAGACAGGACAAAGACACACTGTGGAAGAGAGCCAGAGATTAATAATAACTCATGATTAAATGCAGAGTGGTGAGTGAAAAGAGGTGAGAGACGGAGAAACACTCAGTGCATCATGGGAAGCCCCCAGCAGCCTAGGCCTATTGCAGCATAACTAAGGGAGGATTCAGGGTCATCTGATCCAGCCCTAACTATAAGCTTTATCAAAAAGGAAAGTTTTAAGCCTAATCTTAAAAGTAGAGAGGGTGTCTGTCTCCCAAATCCAAATGGGAGCTGGTTCCACAGAAGAGGGGCCTGAAAGCTAAAGGCTCTGCCTCCCATTCTACTTTTAAATATCCTAGGAACCACAAGTAAGCCAGCAGACTGAGAGCGAAGTGCTCTATTGGGGTGATATGGTACTATGAGGTCTTTAAGATAAGATGGGGCCTGATTATTCAAGACCTTGTATGTAAGGAGAAGGATTTTAAGTTCAATTCTGGATTTAACAGGGAGCCAATGAAGAGAAGCCAATATGGGAGAAATATGCTCTCTCTTTCT
>VUQS01060035.1:0-11306 GCA_015108495.1 Heterochromis multidens | reverse complement strand
TTGAAAACAAAAAAAAAAAAAAAAAAAAAAAAAAAAAAAAAAAAAAAAAAAAAAAAAAAAAAAAAAAAAAAAAAAAAAAAAAATGAAAAAAAAAAAAAAAAAAAAAATAGAAAAAGAAATTATTTCAACACAGAGTCACATAGTAATTGTTAGTGTTATTATTGTTATATTATAACTGGATTTCATGTACAGATACAATTTTAATATCAGTGTAATTGACCATAATACCAGTCTGTAGTGAGGTGTTTGCAAGTCCATGAAAGAACTCTACTATCACCACTAGAAAAAACAACCCCATTAAAATTTGTGAGCCGTGTCAGTTATTACAAATGTTTCCCTTGTGGTGCTTGTAGATGAAAAGGACGAGATCAGAAGTCAGTGAGTAATCATGTTGAGAGTGTTTGTACAAAATGTTATACTAAACATTTGACAATACTGTGCTGGAAAGGGCCAGAGAAAAGGTCAGAGAATCACTAAAATCTGTAAAAAACAAAACAAAACAAAACAAAAAAAAACAGTGATCCACCCAAAAGATCACTGAGGTTTTCAGTTGTCATGTTTTTTTTAAAAACACTGAACAGACATTGCCATTCCTAACCATGACTGAAATCATGACAAATTCTCATATCTGAGACACTTGGCCTTACATAAACATAGATTATACAATTGCTGAAGTGCTGCTCAAGTAATCATTATAGACATACCTAGTGACCCATGTGTGTTGGGTCTACTTGAGGAGGGTTTTGCACTCAATATCTGACATCCATGTTCTACTGACTATAAAACAGTGCAACAACAGTGCACAACTGATGCATAATGCTAAACATAGTGCTTTACTGAACTACTCAATAAAACACATATTTCTGGCAGCATGGAGGGATAAGGTTCCTGCTGCACTTCTGTACTAACAGTGTAGCATTGAAAATGAATATGATTTGATGAGAACACTTATACCTGTCATATATATATATTGTGGAGATGAGGACACAGACAGACAAGACATACAAGGCCATTAGATTGTGAACATCTATAATCTGTAATTTACATCAGTTAAGAAAGAAATAACACATTTCTGCAACTCAGTTCATGAGGTGAGCCCCCTGTCAAAACCTTTAAATTTTTTCTGCAACAAATTGAGGAATTGTAATTTTGTATTTGACAGAAAAAGCTTTTTGAAAATAATCAAGACCAAAGCTTTATTTGCCTTTTGTCTGGCAGTTAAAATATACACTGATAAAAGACTATTAAAGCTTTTACAATGTAATAATATGGGAAAACTGTTTCATGTTATGCTTCCATTTTTTTTCTCCTTTTTTGCATTGAACAGGCATCCAGGCCTTCAACAATGTAAGAATGGGAGTGGGATAGAAAGAAACAGCAGGCAGCAAGACCACATCCCCAACCCCATCATTTCCACCATCACATCAGCTGCACTCTGAGCCTTTGTCATTGGCTTAATCTTTTAGTCCTCCATTCTTACGAATCGATCCATTAATGAGGCCATATTCAGGTGCCCAGCTCCCAGCTTGATTTGGTTTACTTCAACTCCTTTATTTGCAGGCTGCTGTTTCAGTAAGATAAATATATAAAAAGAAAACCAATTCTAAAAGCCCAAAATGAAAAAAACTCCTGAATGTCTGTCTGTTTTGTTGCTGTTATTTTGACAAATGCTCATCTGATTCACTTCAAATTTGGCAAGACGAAATGTAATTCTAGTACTGAATTTGAAAAAAGTCAGGTGGTCTCATTTTTTTCCTGTTGGTAGGCAATCAATGGCACTGCAAAGCTGATGACTGAGCTTGCAGTGACTAACAGGACTGTATCCCCACAACAGCAGGCACTGCCCGAGTTAATGCTAATTTTAAAAAAAATCTCTGTATTTCTATCCATCTGTTCTTCACCTGCAGTATCTTGATTGCCATTCAGCTTCACACCTGTAAGCCATACATCTTGGGACATGAGCTTGAGGTTGATGAGCAGTTCTCATATTTTTCCTGTACAGAAAAGATTTGTTTTGCTACAATTGCTTTCCTTTTTGGAGTTTTTGTGGCCTGCTTCATATTCATATTAATGGATTCTCAACCTTCTTAACCTTGAGTCACTTACCCATGTTGTGACCTGAACAGACACTACACAGTTTAGCTACATATCTCCTTCATGAGTCTGTGAAGACTAAAACATAGTTAAAATGTGTGAATATTCAACATACACTCATCAAGTGGCCAAAAACACAACTCCAGCTAAATGTTTGTTGCTGCTGGATGTGTGACTATATAGGCAATATTTGGTGTGTAACTGGTCTTCCTTATCAAGTGTTGTATTCATTGTCTGATGTAAAACCAATGACGAATAGAGAAATCATAACTTAGAAGCTATAGGCAGCGCACAGTGACTTCACTGAATAGATTACAGATAGATTACAATTTTCTGTTAATTAGCTGATATTTTTTGCTCTAAAATAAACACATATACTCACATAAAGGGTACATTTTAAGGGCACTTTCTTACAGTAACATATTTTATACTATTTTTTACTGAAAAAAATAAATAAATCAAAGGCATCATCCCACAGTTGATTAAATCTCCCATTTTAAAACTTCATGACTATTTTATCATCAAGCATTTAAAAGCTGATGATTGAAGACCATAGTCATAAATAACATATTTTTATTTATTGTATTGAAAAATAGAATATGAAATATCAAATATATATAATATTCCATCATGTACAGAGGACAATTCAGGCAGAAACTGTAGTTTTACAGTGAAAACATACTTATTACAACCTTATGCAATGCAATGGAAAACAGTGCATGACAGTTCATTCCCAAACACTACACCATGCAGGCTGAGCGGCCATATTTATTCATTTATTTCTCTCTTACACACACGCACATATTCCTGTCTGTGTGTATCCACAAATATATACACAGATTTGATTTAGAAAATGTAGAAAAATTGCATATAAAAACATCATACATACACATAAAAGTGCTCAGTTCGATAAACACTGCATGTATGTGGTCACATGGTTTGAGAAAACTAAAACAGACTGTGCATCACTATTTAAACTTTTCTGACTCACATCTAACATACCAGCTATCTCGCTGACAACTGTAATATACTGTCATAAGTGTAATAAAACAAGTGAATTGATTAATTCTACTAATTCTGAATGTCAGGGAAGAGACTGCAATTAGCCCCGTCTATTATACCAGATATTATTTCAGAGCATTAGGACCTCTTAGGGAAACTTACAGAAAAGGTGGAAATGGTGCCATCTAAAATTATTTGCAGATAAAAGCATTTTTGTTCATATTCAAAATTATTAGCAATAAAGGTTGAAGATATATATATGTGTGTAACAATGCACAGGTTTCAAGAACCTCCTGGGCTTTATGTCAGTTTCAGTGGTTGAAAGGAAGGATTTCACACATTTTACTGTGAACAAGACCACATTATAAGAATGTTTGCATTTCTCATGTTAAATGCAAAGCAATACTTTCATTTTATCAGCTCTCTAATTATAGAATTTTCTGACGTTTTGTAGAATGTGCTACTTGTGTGTTTGAAAATAGTAGTCCTTGTGAATTACTGCTGAGGACATAAATGCACCAGCTGTCATCAAAACAAAGCCATCACCAATCTCTCTTGATATTTCAGAAGCCTGCAACTTTGAGTACTTAAATGTTGGTATGAATGTTTTATGTTATGAAGAAATACAAACAAATCTGAAAAAGAAAAATACACTTAAAAATATAGTCTTTTTAAGCAAAAACACCCTTAAAAATAAAGTCTTTTTAAGCAAAAACCTACAAATCCCATTTGTCATGTCAAGTTATATCATTAACCGAACCTATGACTAATCAGCACTATTAATTATTGGGCAATATGACTTTTTTGGCTCAAAACACGAGATACACTCCTACAAGTCTTCTTGGTCTGCAGATAAAGTCATAGTGCACAAACATGTAATAATCCTATTCAAGTGAAATCTCAGGCAGGCACCTTAAAGGCCATACAACATATGGGTGTTTGAAGGTTTTGGTTGCTCTATATACACTGAGAAAAGTGCTAGAAGCAAAGGAAATTCAAACATTCAAGATGAGAATTTAAAATGGGTGTATGGGATGGTGGATGAGGGTGGGTTGAAGCATTAAATGTGCAATTAAGAGCCTGACATTCCTCATTTAGCTCCTGAGCAACAACAGTAACAAACTCAGGAAGGAAAGTGTCTTCACAGGTAAACTGGAATCTGTCCAAAAACATTTAACACAAACACAGACAAATATGTTTAACAAGTGCTACCAAATTCTTGCATCTGACACTAAAACTTTTATGTGTCATTTACTTAAAGTCAGTGATGATAAGAAACAGCAGTTTGTATCTTTGATATTAACATAAAAAAATGTTAATTCCAGTGTTTGACTAAACAAAACATTGACACAAAGATCCATATATTTCTGATGTGCATAGAAAACCTACTTCCATAAGAGTTTGCTTTAACTCCTCGATTGTACTTTAACATTCTGCCCAGCGTTTTTACATGTGACATCTAACAGAGGCACTACGACAAGCTAGCTATAGCAGCAAATTAAGCTTTTTAGTCTAGATCTGTTTGTTACTTCAAATGTATATGCTTTTGAAAACACAACACAAAAGCACACAATACCCATATTTAAATGTGCATAAGCTCTTAGATGCAACTTTCCACAATCTGACAGACTTCTGCTGATAACAAAAAGCCTGTCCTTCTACCATTACACAGTCACAAATACAAAAGTTTGTTCCAGTCTCTAATATGGGCTGTCTAATATAACCCACTGATGCAGATTTATAGTCAAGAAAGAAAAAATGTAATAATTACACATGTGTATTTGGCATAAATCTAAGATTATTTGATATTTGGATATTCTGAATTACTTTACTAAAACAGTGAATATTAGCATTGGTTTTCAGATGTTAAGATTAAGTAAATATAGAAGCTTTCATACAATAAATGGAATACTGTTTTTTTTTTTCATTCCTAGATAACAGACAGAAGCTGTAAATTCATGGTGATTATAGATACAAAGAGAGGACTGCACTAAGCTACAAGTTCAGTGATAAACTGGATTGTTGATAGAAATACTTCATCAGAGTAAATGGATGGTCATCGCAAAGGCTGATGGGGTCAACATCAATATTGTTCTGAGATGCTGTTGGTGAAAAGCTAATAAATATAATATGGAATTATATTATATAATATTATGAAAGACTTTTTTATAACTGCAGTGTCAATTTATATCTATCTGTAGTACAGCTATATGAGGAAAATTGAGTCATTATACCACATTCTGATGTTATGCAAGTTGTCTTTAAATTTTCTTGACACCCAGTAACTCTTCTTTGTATTGCCCACATGCAGTCCAACTAACCATTCAAATAAGGGTGTTGATACTAGAAAAGATACCAAGGTGAAAAAAAGTATTTGTGTAACACAAATTACACTTGAATAAGGACACTGTAATAAAGCACATTATGTGAAAAGACAAAATATCCAAAGCCTTCATTAAGCCGGACTCATAAGGGAACAGCTAAATTAGCTTAGCCTAAATTAAAAGAAATTAAAGTGACATAAAATCCATGTCTACTATATATGTTTTTTATGCCTGCATTTACACTGCCATACTTAAATAAAACAAATATTTCTTAAAAAGTAAATACACATTAAACATATAAATAAAAGAAAATACATATTATAATGCATATTCTATTTCTCCTCCATAGATTCATAGAATAGATTTACTTGGAATAACAAACACTGCTCCCTAACCTTACATGCCTTGTATTTTCTATTCATTTTTGTACTGGCCAAATGTAGTCACTATTTCATGAGTAAATGTCATGTTCTGGTAAAAATCAGTCACTATCAAAGAGTAACCAGTAATTTTGCAGACCATCAATTTTGGAGGAACATTCATCAAAATGATGCCCAGAGAGGCAGAATTTTTCTGTCAATCACAGCTTCTATAAGACAGGATGTTGTGTGGCCACATTCTGCTTTTTTTAGTCATGACAAAAAGTCTCTCTTTTGTTTTGCTTTTTGTGGTCCTCACCTTCATGAAAGGTGAAATTAAACTGTTGACAGTCATCAGTGTTAGGAAAACGTGGGAAACACTTATTTACCATTAACATTAACATTAACCATGAACGTGATGGAGTGGTTACATGAAAGTAGCAGTAGAAGAAAATAAACAGAATTTAATATTCAACTGACATCAATGTATATATATGTAATGTATTAATGTTACAATTCACAGCAGACAATTGTGTTTTTAAAATGTTGTGTTAGTCAAGCTTAGCTATGAATCATCGAATCAACAGCTGCTGCAGACTGGGTCATTTAGGGGAAAAAAAATCAATCCTTTATAAAATAAAACATCCTGTGCTTTAGGTCAGCATTAAACAAGGTATTAAAAATAAACAATTGGCATTATTCAGAAAATTAGGTCTCAAAGCACCACCATTTATCAAGTAGACACAATACATTCTTATAAATGAACACAATCAGTGTGTCTTAATTTTAACAGCCGTAAGAGTTCAGAACAGAGTGATGTTCCAGCATTCACACTACATTAATAAGACACATATGTGTGCAGTGTGTTTGTAAGTGTGTTGTTGCGTGCTTCCAGTTCTAATTAGACATAAACCAATTGGTCTAAACTGCATATGGGCTGATCAGGCACTTATTTAAGTCATAAAAAACAGAATAGAGAAGGACTCCCTCTGATATTTAATGGACAGGTCACATGACCTAATTTTTCTCATTATTGCCCTCTTCACCATTAGAGAACCCTTCATTTATTCTGTGTCTTACATGGTGCAAACTACTTGAGTCACTTAATTTTCTAGGAACAAAAAAGGCGTTTTATTGTGAATGGAGCTCTATTGCTTTGCTCTTAGAGATTAAATGTCCTTCAGTTTCTATCAGGAAAAAGGCTTTATGTGTCTCTGTGTTAGAAGCTGGACTCAGGGACTGTCCTTTTGCGCCCCAGTGAGGTTGTGCTATAACGAGTCCTCTGCAAGGTGCCATAAGATGGTTTGTCGGTTGTAAGACTGCGTGATGGTGCTGACGCTGTTGACATCCCATTACGGTGCAAAGATGCTGTCCTACGCATGCTCTGCTCTGCTTTAGTGGGGATGTTGGTGGAGCTCTGGGAGCGTTTGATTTCAGCTGCTTTGCGTCCCACCTTACCATTTACCAGCTCATTAACCAGATGGCCTGAGCCATTAGACTTGCCTCTTTCCGCTCCAGTTCGGCCTCCTGCCGCTCCATTAGACAGTGACAGTCTCGACAAGGTCCTTCTGTTTTCTTCTTCATCTCCTGTTCTCCCTGACTCATCCTCAGTAAGCTTCCTTGGATCTTTATCTTTCTTCAGGAAGTTACCTTTAAAGAAAGACAGCAGTCCCTCATGGCTCTTAGGTACTTCTGCTTTCTTGCTATTAGAGTTTTCTTCTTTTGTGCTATGGTGTTCCCTATCAGCCCTGTCCCCCTTTTGTCTTCTCAGAGTCCCATCATGGAGACTGGGTGTGCTATAGCTGGGCTGAACTCCAGCACTGGAACTCCGTTTTGTCTCGGTATCCTGTGAAGATTTGGAGGAGCTCTGTTTCCTTCCATCCTTTCTTCTGGTAAGGGTGTTAATGCTAGAGCTGCTGCTGATATTCACAGTGCTCTCATCTTTTGCCTGGCTCCCCTTGTTACGTCTCAGACTGGCCGTTTTATTTGATGGCCACTTCTGGCCCTCTGGCACCTGTGGAAATGGTGGCTCCTCCCCTGCCTTACCCACACAACTTATACTTCCAATGCTGGACGAACGAACACTGGCTGCAACACGGCTCTTAGCAGCTTCCTTTGTGCTGCGTGGTTCATTCATTAATGTTACTATTGGATCCTTTGTGCATCGGGGCCGCCGGCCAGATTCCAAGTACTGTACCAACTCTACAGGGGCAGGATCAGGTACCGGGGGAGGGACTGGGTCAGGTTTTCGTCTGTCCTTGGAACCAAAGGACCAGCGCAGGGGAAACACTCTGCTTAGGCTGTCCTTGGGGGTCTTGGGGGCTCTCATGCTCATGCTGCGCCCCTGAAGACCTCTGACAAATGGCCTCTTCTCAAATCCACCTGACATTTATGTAGAGAGGAAAATATTTTAGGTCTTAAATTAAAATGGAAGATGTTGAATTAAATTATTAATAAGACACAAAACTATTGATGGCAAACCCCAGGGGTGGTCCTTTTACCTCTTTCCTCTTTGAAGCCATTGTCCAGGAAGACTGGAGACTCTGGAGAGTCGGGTAAGGAAGACGGACAGGTGGTGGATGAACGAGACACGAGACTGCCTCTTTTACTGTCCCCCGTCAGCCTGATTAGCCAGTGGTCTGACACTGATGAACTCGTGGAGCCTGTGACACAGAGAGAGAAAGGGGTTGAGAGGAGGAACATGAACAATACTTGGATGATGGAAAATTACAACTGCTGCTTAG
This sequence comes from Heterochromis multidens, assembly GCA_015108495.1. Lineage (NCBI taxonomy): Eukaryota > Metazoa > Chordata > Actinopteri > Cichliformes > Cichlidae > Heterochromis > Heterochromis multidens. Next base: position 2,783 of record VUQS01060035.1, on the reverse strand, counting down.
ATACTCTATATTATTTTATTTTTGGTCTGACATCCGGATCTCTTATACTAGTAATAGCCATTGTACCGTAAGACGCAAGACTCAGTCTACGATGAGGAGCAGGCTGTAAAGGTCTGGTAGTATTTAGCCTCAACCAAAAGTAAATTAAAGATATCACTTAATATTGTTTATGAGACTTTGTGCAGCTCCATCAGGAGAGAGGAGAGATAATTTTCCCCAGAGATGGCTTCAGTTTTTGACTTTCAAGCCATTACGCCCCTCTGAGTTTGCACAAAGTACTAAAAACATTTGAAACATAAACAACTGACAGTTTTAAGCTACGTGAAGTTGTATTTGCTAATGTCCCTCTCAGTCAGTGTAATACCTGCTTTGGTCCTGTTATAACTCACCTTATTGCAGTCTGGAGGGCCGCGGAAAGAGTCCGTGGTATTTCATCTAACTGGAACCCCCATTCGCCCATTTTTAATAATCATGCTCTTTTAATCGGTAAGCACCCAATCAAGATTGGTCATTGTCGGCATTGGTATGACAAAGGCATTCACTCTCTTGGTGATGTGTTTGATGAAAAAGACCTGTATTCCTTTGAGGAACTCTCTGTGCAGTTTAATTTGCAACGCTCTACCTTTTTCTTTTATCTGCAGCTGTGGACTGCGATGAAGACCTATGGTGTCCCATGGCAGGCTCCTCTTAGCAAGCCCTCATTACTCGAGGTTTTGCTTCAGACTCGAGGGTACAGTGGAACAGTTTCCAAAGTATATCGTTATATTTTGAAAGGAACTTACTTTCCATTGCTGGTGGATTCATAGTTTTGACTGGGATGGCGTTTGGGACATGGTTGAAAAGTCCTCCAGGAATCCTGATCATCAACAAATACATTTTAATTTTATACATAGGACATATATGACTCCACGAAGACTTTGTAGTATGAAACTTAAGGCTGACCCAAACTGTACACTCTGTTCTTTAGGTTCAACTGGCACCTTTTATCACATGGTATGGGAATGTCCTGGAGTCTCCAAGTTTTGGAAAATGGTTAAGGAAAATCTGTCGACGCTATTACATACTTCTGTTCCACTGTCCCCAGCCGTCTTAATTTTAAATGACTTATATCAACTTAAACTGCATAAAGCTCAAAAACGCGTGTTTTTAGTCGGTTTGACAGCTGCTAAAAAGTTGATTGCCATGAGGTGGAAACTTCAATTGCTCACTCGGCAGCATTGGCTGCTCACTTTTCTGGATGTTGCTGATCTTGAACTGTCTATAGGCCGAACCCATGGAGCTAAGGAGGACGCAATTAAACTTTGGGCCCAAGTTGTGGACAATCTTAAGTCTACATTACACTGACTGCCTCCCTTATCTATCTATCTATCTGTTAGTTATGTTAGTTTCTGTCTGTTCACCTACCCCTTTTTTCTTTTTCTCCTGCCTTCGTCTGGACCAGTATATTTATTTATTTATATATTTATTTTTTCTCCCTTTCTCTCGGTGTTATTGTTGGGTTTTTTTTCTTTTGCTTAACCTGTATTCTGCTGTTTGAGATTTGTGATTACTGTTTATATGTTTGTCTAAAAGTAATAAAAATTTGATCACAATAAAAGAAAAATATTATAAATCAAAGGAATATTGCATTTAACCGTGGTGATATTGTTCACATCAGAGAGCTGCAAAAGCAGGTGAAAAGAGAGCTGAAGCTTGCTAAAATCTGCAAAAGAAACTTGTAAAAACTGAACTTTTGCGTGCCACTCAGGAAAAATTAGACCCCCTCCAATTGGCTTATAGAACAGGTAGGGGTGTGGAGGATGCTGTGTGCACCTTGCTCCACATGGTTCTGAAGCACCTGGATAGTGTACAAAGTTTTTCCCGTTTACTTTTTGTGGATTTTTCACCTGCTTTTAATTGTATTCTCTGTGGTCGTCTCTCTGCTTCACGATGCAGATCATGACCATGGCCCAGTTGTAGACGACTTTGTAGCATGGTGTGGACGGTCCTTTCTTGACATTAATGTGTCTAAAACAAAGGAAATGGTTATTCATTTTTGTAAAAAAAAAACTTCATCCTTCCCCACTGTTCGTATCCATGGTCAGGAAATTGAAGCGGTGGAGAAATACAAATATTTGGGCACTAAACTTGATGAAAAGCTGACATTTGATCTGAATACAGACGCCATTTGTGCAAAGACTCACCAGCGTATGTATTTGTATCGGAAACTTAGCGGTTTTAATGTGAATAACGTTTTTATGAAAATGTTTTATTCTTGTTTTATTGCGTCTGTTTTAACATTTTCTTTAATTTGCTGGTTTGGGTCTCTCAGCTTGAAGAATAAAAAGAGGTTGGAGCATATTGTTAAATTGTGTAGCAAAGTGGCAGGTATAAAGCTCAATGATCTTGCCCTCCTGTATAGAGTGAGGGCTACCCTGAAGGCAGAGAGGATTCGGGGTGATAGTACACATCCTTTGTTTTCAGAGTATCAGCTGTTGCCCTCAGGGAGGAGGTATTCTTTGCCTCGCTGCAGAACAGATAGGTTTCAATTCTCATTTGTTCCTACCACTATTAATTTCTTAAATTCTATGATGTGATTTTGTGTTTTTTGGGTGTATGTGTGTCATTTTTGCTGCTGGCTGCAAAGCAAATTGCTCCTCGGGGATAATAAAGTTGATCTTGATCTTGATATGTAGAGACCTGTTAATGGTTCAGATCAGAAAATATTTTCTGAAATGTTTGTTTTTCTATCATTTTCTCCTTTTGTGTCTTCAGACCTCCAACAGCAGCATGTCTGTGAGGAG
>VUQS01060029.1:0-16619 GCA_015108495.1 Heterochromis multidens | reverse complement strand
AGTACTGTGCAAAACTCCTGAGCCACTCCTCATTTCTTTATATTTTGCTTCCAAGGTCTTAAGCAGTAATTATCCAGGCTTTCTGAAGAACATTGGCTGCTTTTCAGTCATTTTCAGTCCAGTCCTTGTACCTGACCATTTTCAGAGGAATGTTTTCTATGTTTGTTTAAGCCACTTAACACTGACCTATGAACCATTCAAGCATAAAAATGAACCTATCTCAAGGGATGAACCAGTGATGTGTCAACACATAACAGACAACTTAGCAAAGAACTAATTATAAATTGTATCTTTAGGCACTTTGTTACCAGCAGCCTGTCACAGAAACATATTTCTTTAGTTGAATCTATGAAAATACCAAAGATAACACAGTTTGACAGGCATAAAATTGTATTTTTGCACCAACAAGGTGATTCACAAAGAGTTATTAGCTGAAAACTGGGCATCTCACGGCATGGTGTGCATCATGTCCTAAAAAAACATGAGGAAACTGAACAAGTAGAGGACAAAAGAAGCTGTGGCAGGCCTAAAAAAAACTATCTACAGCAGATAAACAGTGTCTGAAAGTCATGTCCTTAAGAAACAGGAACAAAATCCAGCAAAGACCTGACAGGACCTGAGAGATGCACCTGACCCTCCAGTTGATCCACCTACTGTTCACTGAATCCTCATCAGAAATGGTCTCAGTGGAAGGGTGGCTGTCAAGAAGCCATTCTTAAGGAAAGGAAACAGGGAGAAAAGGCTGAGGTATGCCAAATGAGCCATGGTTGGCTCATCGCTGATGAAAACGAGACCGCTTACAGAGCAGAGGTAGAGAATCTGTCCCACTGTATCCAAGACTAAAGTTAGATGACATAATAATATTTTCTGTTATATCAATTTTGGTAACACAGCCGAAATTCATACTGTACTGACACCTGTATTGAAATGGTGCAACCAAACATTTCCCTTTAAAATATAATAAAGCACAAATTATGTAACTACTCCATAGCTTCCTGACTATCTCTGCACACTGACATCTGATACTTTTTTTCTTGACAGTTTTGTGGTGCAGCAGCAGACTGCTTAAAACCAAACAAGGAACAAAAAAAAAGAAAATATTTCTCTGCCTGTCAAAAAGTTATTTTATTACTGAACCTGAACTTGAATAATTGATGGTTAACTACTGTTCTCCAGACACAAGAGCTAAACTGGGATACACTCCCTATTGGTCTGCCATAGGAACCGATCCTCGCTGCAAACAAGCGGAAAATCACACACACAGACACACACATTTATGAGTGATCTATGCGCTTTTTATTCCTGCTTAGCCAGAAGACATGTGGTCTCTCATGGCTGTCCATACTCAATTGGATGACTGGGCTTCAGAGAGAGGCTGACAGAGCTCCTGTGATCCTGATGCCGGCTCTCTCAGGAAGTAGCAAACAATGCTTCACTGTTTCCTCCTGTGTGAGAGTTTGTGTGTGTGTGTGTGTGTGTTTGTGTACATGTACATCTGTATTATGTGTGTGTGTGTGTGTGGCCTGCCCTTGGTGTGTATGTGCAATTGAGTGATTGTGTGTGTACGTGCGTGTGTGTGTATGTTTGGCCCTCGGTGGGACATCAAACCCTGAAAAGAATATCTCAGAGGGCCACTTGGAAACCAAGCTACAATTTTGTGTTTCAGTGTGTATGTGTGGGTGTGTGTGTGTGTCTGGGAGTTCTTTGGCAGTCCACAACTCTCATTTTAGGGGATTAGGAAGAGGAGAAGGCAACCACGTAACTCAAATCCAGCAGGCCAGAGGTCTCGATCCAAGAGTGTGTGTGCGTTGCGAGATGAACAGCAAACATAGAGGGAAAGAGAGAGTTGGCTGCATTTTCCTGTACTTTCTCCGCTTTGTGATGAAACAAACAAGATAGAAAGCAGGGTGAAATAACCACTGAGGCCTCACTCGCAGTGGCACTGCACATAAATCACTTCATCCAAACACAGCGGCAGGGAGATACACAAGTGCAGGAGTTAAATAAAACATACTGAGTGTGCAACACAGTGGAACAAGCTTCATCATGTTGAGTTACACCCCAGCCCGTGGCTGGGAGAGTAAAGAGTTCTAGTTTTTAGGTAGGTTCGGTAGATAAATACAAGGTTCTACAAGTTATCACTACAAATTATGATCAGATTGATCTGTGTCTTTAGGCAGCAGGAGAATCAGTAACAACAGTGCATAAGAAAGTAGTAATTTAAATGAAAAAAAAAGCTGTAATGTGTTAATTAAAAAAAAATAATGTATGTCAAATTTGAAACCATTCATGGATGCCTCCAATGACGCACAGGAAATGCTCTGGAGCGGACGCAAACCCAGGCTCCTGCAGTAGCCTTCGGGGTATGGCTACTCGCTTAAATTGGTGAGCTATAGTGGTAGAGCCCGGCCCACCGATATATCACCCAATATCAGCTATCAGCTCATATATTGGTATCGGCATACATAATGACCAATAAATAAAAATTTTAAAAAGCAAAGAAGATATGGGAGAAATGCCGTTTAGCCATGTAATGAATGTTGATGTTACATAGTTTGTCCACTGTTGGCAACACGTCTTTCAAACACCACAAACACAGAAACCAGCTGATCCGAGCAGAGTCAGACAGAGAGTAAAAAAGTAATCCACGACTTGTTGTGACAGTAAAACAAGATTATTTTTAAACTGCAATGTCAAAGTATTTTAGTAAGTACTCATAAATAACTACAAATAACAAATGTTAGGGAAAACTGTTTATGTTTCATATGTCTGAAAGAAAAACAAAATTATCAGCAGATTGTTAAATCGCCAAATATCGGTGTTGGTCTTAAAAATCCTAAATTGGTTGATAAATATGCTTTTTAACATAATAAACCTGCATTAGGGTAACACAGTGTGCAATTAACGGTTGATGAAAATGGGCTTTGTACACCCATGTAGACATTTGCTTTAAAAAAAACCAAATGATTTGTAATAGAGCCCAACCAATTTTTAAGACTGATACAAATATATGGTGATTTAAAAATCTGACATATGAGCCAATCTTTCTTTTTCTTTCAGACTCATGAAACATAAACAGATTTCCCTAACATTTTTATGTTGGCAACACTTAGTGAGTCCTCACTCACTAAGATAATACGACAACACATTTGAAAAATAAACTTGTTTTACTCTTACAAGTCATGGCCATTATAAATTCCAATAGTGATATATTAGTGAATAGCTAATATCGGTTGATATATTGGTCGAGCTCTAATTTATAATGATTGCTTCAATTAATCATCATACTGCCATTTAAAATATTTCTAAACAATTGCTTTATACTTAAAAAAACCAAATATGCTTCTTTTAAAAATAATAATAATAATAATAATAAAATAAAACCCTGGAAGGTAACCCTAAACTTTTGAGTGGTAGTGTACATGAACTTATATTTAAACATACATGTTCAGAAGGCTTGGCAAACACCTGGTTAAAAAGTGGATATTCTGGGGAAAAATACATTGTTATCAAGCAAAAACAAGCCTGTTATGAAAACTTATAACATGAATTACTATAGTTACAAATGTAGGTTTCTTCCCATACTTTCCTGGCATTTTTAATAATTATATACTGCATGTGGGTGTTTCATTCTTGGTACTTCCAAATCTCTTTTCTGTTACCTTTTAGTGTAGCCTGTATCCAGACCCACATATTTTCATTTGTTCCGGCAGTATTAAGATACAGTTGGAGTTTCATCTTCCTGAATAGCTAGCTAACTATATAGAAAGTAGTTTCCACAGCTAGGATAAACACCAAGACACAAATGGCTGGAGCTTATCACAGCTGTAGAATCTGTGTCTTCCTTATGGAAACTGCTTCTAACAACTGCAACCACAGCTGTTGGGTAAACTGAAAGTAATGGATATATCACTTTCCACTGATTGGTTTATGCAAAAGAAAACAAAATAAGCCTTCTTAAACAGAAACAGTTAAACCCGAACAGAATACCACACTGAATGAATAAAGTAAAATAAAACAGCAGTTGAGTGAAGCATACAAAATCAAAAACATGGGAAGCTAACAGACATCTGTAAATGCTGCGACAAACAGGCAACACATTTTAGGTTTAACAGCTTTTTATACTGCAGAACTGTGATTAGCAAGTATGTTTCTGGAAGTACTGACACCTTCAGAAAAATACATGTTGAACTAATTTAGAGAAAGTCTATACAGTCATAAACACTGGAATATTGTAGGAGGTAGATGTTGTGGTGATTTATGACTTTTGCACTTAAGCAACAGCCGGCTGACTGTAAAGATGAGACTTTGGCAAGAGAGTCTGAGTCTTCATCTACTACACACTTTCCTTTGTTAAATAAAAGACCCAAAGCGAACATTAAAACATCCAATGAATGTAGTTTTTCTTTCACCTTCTAGAGGAGAGTCATATGTTTGCATTGGTGTACAAGCTTCTGGTTATTTGTGCATGGGTGGGAATGAGTAGTTTTATATTTAACATATAGGTTTGATAAGGTTTTCCATGTACAGGCATGTGTGTGTCTACAGGTTTATGTGCATGCTTTGTTTTGCTTTAACGTCCCTTCTTTGCTTCAGTATCTGCTGTATCTGGCAGGCGGCCAGGGTGGTGCCGACACTGATTTATTCGACAACGTTGTCCAATTCATTGCCGTTACATGTTTAATGACCAGTGATTTTTTCAGCAATCCTTCACGTTAAAGACCAGGCACTTTTTGCTAAGGAGCTCTTGATTGCCAATAATGCACAAATGGTATTTACAAGGGGAAATAAAAATATAGGCCACTTTAGATTGTGAATAGTGAGGTAAACTGCAAGTTTCTACCTCACCCCACTGTGCGGGCCAAGTTTTTGTCTGGAGGGAAAAGGCCGACACTCCCCCACATGAGCCCTGCCAGAGTGCAGCACAAATACAAAACAGCTTCAATGGGAGTATTTTTAAAACTTGAGCCAAAGACACAATCATTAGAACACTGGGGAGCAAAAACCACCATTTTTAACATGGGTTCATGCAACCACATGAGTCCCAGCCTGGCCTCACATGCCAACATCAGTTTGCTTCAGGAGAGTAACCAACCCGGGGAAGTCATAGACAAACACCGACATTTTAAAAGAAGATAAATTAAAAAATGTACATCAAACTGCTTTACAGTCCTGACTTATGGAGACTTTATGAGACTTATTTCAATTCAATCCAACTTACAACAAAATCTCAAAGACCCTAGAACATTACGGAAAGAAACCCAACAATACAGCAAATGAGTAAACCCTTGGCAACAATGGGTGGAGTAAACAGAAAAAACAAAAACCTTTGGCAGAACTAAGCTCAGGGATGGCAGCTATCTTCTTTTGTCCTTTTAGTCACACTGTGACTAAAAGGACTTAATTCACTGTGCCTCAGAAAACATGAGGAAGTCCCAACTCATGGAAGTGATTAAAAACCACAAAAACCGATCCTCAACTCCTAAACTCTACCTTCTCTTCCCTTCTCGGTGACTGGCTTGTTTTTCCCGTAACATGCCAGTCATTTGGGAGTCAATGTTTGGTCTTTGCAAATTTACCCCAGATAGCAGCAGCAAGTGCCTTAAAATGTAAAGATGAGCTGGCTGTGTCAAGGTCAGGACCATAGTTTTCAAAACTGTTTTTTTTTTGATGACATGAATAAACAGAGGAAGAGTTCAAATAAGACTGTGACTCATGCCCTGTGATAGGGAAATACTGCCATTTCACACCACATTTTAGGTGCCATTTAGCTGACCCTGTCACCCAGAGTGCAGCACTGAAAGAGCCTTCATTATGAGCAGCAAATACTATGTAAAGGTCATTATCGGTTTAATGAATCAGATGGCTTTGCCTAAATTTCTTCTGCATTAAATTTCAATCACGCTGTTGCCATAAACTCCCCCAATTTACAACAACGTTTGCTTCACCATGACGTCTCTCTAAATCTGCTCTCTTTGAAGTTTGATTTCTGCTCGTTTGCCTTTAATGAGTGTGTATTTAGCCGATAGCTCCAACACAAAAAGCTGCACTGATTGCAGCCAAAAGGGCAATTTTATAAATTGATGAGGGAGGTCCTGAAAAATCTTGATTTTTAATCACAATCACAGAACAAGTCTGTCTCTGTGAGATTAATGCTGAGCCTTAAAATACAAATTAAGAGTACACAGATGCATGTGACATGAGTTTAACAGAGCCCTGGATGGTTTTAGTTGCAGACATTGCATTTGAAGCCATTCAGGGCTGTCCTGAATATCATTTTATGATTTCCAGAAAACCTGTATTAATGAACAGCAAACATTTGAAAGCTTTGTTTGTTTGTTTGTTTTCTGAAAAACTGTCACAAAAAGACTGTGAAAAGTTGCTAAGTGAACTGAAACACCATGATAACTGTTGGGTAGCCAAATCCAAAAGTTAAAAAAAAAAACCATATCTAGCCAACAAACAAGTATCTGAATTGTCGAATATTCAGGTACAGCTCTACTGTATTCAGACATGAACTCAGGTTAGGTCACTGTCCAAAGTCGTTCTATAGTCTGCATCAGATGCGTTCTCACTACTGCAAATACTCTTTTGGCAGGGAGCTGAACATGCAGAAAGCAGGACTCACCATGACCACTCTGTTGCTTTAAGTTCAGACAGTGACTGTCTCTATTCTTACATGGGAGCTGATTGGTTAAAGACTGTGTAATGTCCAGTCAAACTGCATTGGACCTTTGCGTTCTCACATACATCAAGTAAAGTCATTAAAATTTCAAGGCTGTACTGCACGTGTGAAATCACTTCAAAAGATGTTACTACAGGTGGTGCAGTGGTTAGCAATGCACAGCACAGTCATTGACTCACAGCAAGAAGATTCTGGGTTCATGGTCGGCTGTGTGTTTGCTAGTACACCCCGTACCTCCACATGTGCAACTTCTCCAGGTTCTCTGGCTTCCTCTGCCTTTGAATTTGGCCATGAGTGCATGTGGCTGTCTCTCTGTGTTGGCCCTGCTATGTACCCCGCTGGCGCACAGGATAGACTCCAGCTGCCCACAGTTTCTCCAGAAGAAAAGCAGATATAGGATGGATGGATATCTCACTACATTCAAACAGTAAGTGTTTTATTGCAGGGTTTCCTGGTGAGAAAAGATATCCAGCTGCAGCTAGATCCACTTAGGAACTGGATCATTTCCTCCAAATCAAGACAAATTGAAGGTAACCATGTATGAACATGATTTTAACAAAAGACAGCACACAAGTTCAGAGAAACTTCAACTAATGTGATTTGATAAATATTCAAGTGATGAATTACAGCAATAAAAGCCCATAAATACACAATAAAACAAGCCCCTCTTCCACTGTTAAGTCAAAGTTTTCTCTCAGAGCTTAAAATCATTGAAAACAATCTGAATTTTATACATGTTTGAAAGACTTCAATAAAGTGCTATAGCTGCTTTTTTCCCCCCTCAACCAATTAAATCTAGAAGACAGCCTGCTTCTGCTTGCAGGCATTAATGACATTAGTAGCATGCAGTTACTTCCTTCTGCTTTTATTTGTTTCCCGTATGCGTGTTTGGATATTTATCTGTTCTGTTCATCTAGCAAGTATGTGTTTTTGAAGCTTTTGGCATATTTATTGATCATTCTTTTACCTGCCATCTACAATGCAAATTTATGCATGCATCTCTGTGTATTCGGGTGTATGCATTTATGCACGTCTGCTCATGCCAATATTCGTGACAGTGTACACAACCCCCATCGAGAACGCAGAATACCACTCCCAGCTTTAGCGTGTGGACCTATGACCTTTCTTTGTCAGCTTTGCTGTTTTGGAGGACCTCCAGTTTAAATAAAGTTTAAAGACATACAAAAGCAGGGCGGACCTGCCTGCTGATCTTCTGGCTGTGTCTCTTTTTCTTTTTTAACTTCCTTGTTCCTAAAACAATTGAGAATGTTACTGTTTAGGTAAAAAGAGCTCATAAGATTAGTTGTGATAAAGATGCAGGGCCTATTGTAATGCACGTTTATGGGTATGCGAGCTACATTATCTAAGTTAGTGGCACTGCTTGCTTTGGTTACAAGGGTTAAGTTTCTGTTTCCTCATCATCTTTCCAAGAATGGAGAAAGAGGAAAAGAAAAGAAAGAGAAGAGGTCAGGACTTTCCAGTTAGTCTCAGTCACCTCTGCGCACATGACGACAGAAACGCTTATGGTAAATGTCTGAGAAGTAAAATCCAAGTCCAGAGGTGGAACTCTTTTTGAGTTATGCTGGCTATGAAAGCCCCAGAATAAGAGAGTCGAGTCTCAGGGAAAGCAAAAATTAGTGTATTCTGATCAGCAGAATGATTTGTTGCATTTTAGCACAAGCTAGTAAATTGGAAAAACTTCTAAGGTGTAAGGTATTACTTCACTACTTAAGTCACTTCACTGGTTCCAGAATTACAGAAATACAGAATTAGCTTCAAAATCCTTTTAATAGTCCTTAAAGCACTTAATAGTTTGGCCCCTCGGCATATCTCTGGCTAACACCCTACTTAAAACTCAATCCGGCCTCTCAGGTCATCAAGTGGATTTTTCTTTTTACTTTTTATTCTTTAGCGGTACCCTAGTCTAGTGAGGGAGCCTTCAATTACTGAAGTAATGCTCTCTGGAACAAGCTGCCTGCTGAGTAGAGATCCAGTGTTTCAAAAGCAAAATTAAAACTCTCCTTTTCTCCTTTTGGTTCAGCACGTTTTGAGGGTTTTTTTGTTTGGTTTTTTGGTTTTCTTTTAATCTTTTAATGTAATGGACATTGTGTTCATGATGATGTGCTATATAAAGGTAATTTCCGCTCTATTCCATACATTTTCTTAAGAATTTATGTATATTGGTCCATTTGGACCCATACTCACCTTCTCATTCACACAGTCTGTCTAGATATTTGGAGACAAAAGGCCCGATGTGGGAAGACCTACCAGCTGAAAGTGTGTGTACTGGTGGTAGGGACAACCAGTTTAAATCAGACAAACAGCTGGAGATCATTTGTAGGCCTCATGTATACTTTTACCTGAAGTAACCCTAAATTGTTTAGCTGTAGTTCTTCCAAAGAACCACTTAACGTCTGCTTTATCCAGTTAAGACTAAATTAAAGATTAAATGTTATACTACTGTACAGTCCCATCATGAATCATACTAGGAAAAATCAAAGTGAACAAAATGGTAAAACTGTACACAATTTGGACAATTAAAGGCAGTTGCTAGATTAAATAATGGACAATAAGTTTGAGAAAAATGTCACTATGGGAACCAGAGTTGGTCAGTTTGCTGCTGTGGGGTCCTGTAAATGCTTCTGGGTGGGCGAGTCCAGCATGTGTGGGCAAGCGTGTTATGTTGTGAATGTGTTTTTGTGTGGAGGTGCTGAGAAAGTATGACTCAAGAGGGATCTTTACAAGTGTTACTATACTGGTACAAATTGTAGCTGATCTGTTTTCTCTGGTGACGTTCAGACGGCCCCACAAAAAGGAAAAAGCAAGAAAAGTGAGTGCTTTGAATGTTTGGGAGGTTATTTTTTAAGACACAGGTTAGAATTATTTTTAGGTTTTATTCTTAGTAAGTCAATAATTAAAAGTCAGTAAAGTGCATGTTCTTTTCATATTCAATTCAATTTTATTTTATTTATTTATATAGTGCCAAATCACAACAAAAGTCGCCTCAAGGCGCTTTATATCGTAAGGTAAAGACCCTACAATAATACAGAGAAACAATCAACCCCAACAATCAAACGACCCCCTATGAGCAAGCACTTGGCAACAGTGGGAAGTCTTAAAAAATCCTAATTCTAGTCCTAATTCTCAAAACTGATGAAAAACAGCTGAGAGAAAGAAATGGATCTTAAATCATTTCCATGATTATTTTAATTTAAATTATTTAGGGTTAGGTAACACTTACCAAGCCCAAAAACTTGCTTAGCCACTGAAGACGAAGTGAGGAACAAATTAGCAACAACCTGATATTAATGAATCAGTCAATATTTATTATTTACAGAGAAACAACAAAAGTTCCAATATTAATGAATCATTAGATTAATTAGTAATTATGTGTAAGTAAATAAGTAAGTAAATTTTATTTACAATGCTTAACAATTTTATTACAAAACCACCCAAAGTAAGATTTATGCCACAGCTGTCCTAAATTAACAGTACTGGCAATTACCAAAATCTTTTTTTTAATGTTTCTATAATGGCTAATCCACCAGTATGTGCAAGCTCTTTAATCAAAATGATATTTTTAATGCAAAAAATATAATTATTGTTATTATCCATAAATTTTCAAATTTACAGTTTTACAAAAAAGCAGAAAAAAATGGTAAAGCACATTATTTTTTTTTTATCAGGATGCCAAATTAGTTATTTACTTGCATTTCTGAACAGAAAAACTAGTTTAGATTAATTTCTGACTCCTCACAGAAGTCCAGAAGTGCCGGTTCAAATTTGGCTATAAAAACAGAAATTCAGTAATTTTGAGTTTAGTTTTTGACAGATTTCTAAAATATTTGTGTTTTCGTATTTTTATGGCAGGTGTTCTAATAAATTTGTTAAGCACTGTATATAGCACATTTAAAACCAAAGTGCTTTACAATAAAAAAAAATAAAACAGTTCCTAAAAATTCACACTACACACACTCATACTATTTACATAAAACAACAACCTGTCCTCCGACCACAGTTTCAGCCGCTTCCAAAAGCTTGACAAAAAAATTATTTCTTTAGCTTAGATTTAAAGACAGTCACAGCTGATGCATTTCTGAGGTCACTTCATCATTCCAGGGTCTTGGTGCAATGACAGCAAAGGCACAACCCCCTTTTGAAATACGTTTCAACCACGGGATAGTCAAGAGTGACTGGGAAGCAGACCTTAATGATCTTGAGGGAGTATATGGTTGCAGCATATCTACTACATAAGCAGGCGCAAGACCATTAAGGTTTTAAATACAAACAGTGCCACTTTAAACTGGATTCTGTAGTGCACAGGGAGCCAGTGTAAGGCTACTAACACTGGAGTAATATGAGCTCTCTTTTAGAGTAAATTGTATTAAAAACTTTAGTAAATTGAGCTACACTTTATTATTGAGTCGCTCCTGATTAACTCTTTTCTAAACCTTTAGTATCACAAAACATCCTTAATTACTCAATAACCCCATAGAGCACTTGTTAATAGTAGTGAAGCATTATTCTTAGTGGTAATTATGCCCCCATTTTCTAATGTTTGTGTCCTGAAGTGCAGTGTTAACAGTTATTCTGTAGTTACTTAGTAGTTACTGAATACTTCCTTATCAGTAAGAAACTAAGCAAGTTTTTGTGTCCCTCATTGTAATGTCTTACAGTTACTGACATATTTAAAAACATGTCAACTACCAACTGAATTCCTTGCCACCATGCATTGCCACCATTCCTGCATTTGTGTTTTCATGCATAGATGAGTGCCTGCCTGTAAAGCTACTGTTCAGACGTGAGTAGCTGTTAGTGTTGCCAGCCGCCACAATAAACACACTGTTGACCTCAGAGACTACTCTGTCTACACTGTCATATACAAAACTCTAATCCTCGGACGGTGCACGTCCTCTGCAGTTTGTTTGTGTGTCCTCGCAATACTCATGTTGTGGAGACATAAATGTGTTTGCACAACCACATTGGACATTACCCTCTACTTTTGGGGACAGAAAGCAATTTGGCACACTTAAAACATTTCTTTCCTGCTACTGCTTACACTTAACAACATAATAAAGAACTCTCAAAGACTCTTTCAGAAGTGGTTGTTCATTAAGAACTTGGCAACTTGTCTGAATTTGTTTGACACACCGCCTTTGAGAATAAGAATAGCTGCTTGACAGAAGAATTCCCATAGTACACTGCCATTATCATGAAAGCTCGGAGGAAATTCTCCCCCGCAGCAAACAGTTTAAACATTTGCTAGATGTACCATTATAGTGCTGGAAAACTGAGCAAATCTTGTCTGCTTTATTATAGGTCAAAGGCTATCAGGTGCAGTCGCTACCACTATGACTCGTCCTCAGGCTGCAGATTCTTGAAATATGCTCAGATTACTTACTCAGAGCTTTCATGATAATGGCATGAAAATCGGATTTAATTCTTTTTGAAAATTCAAACAATAAACAACTCTAGGTTAAAGTTAGCAAAGGGATCACTAAGAGTGCAGTACACATGCAGTTGGTTTCCTCATGGCAGGAAATTCTCAAGAGCACAGCACCGACACATTGTCTTCAGAATATCTTTTCAATGTGTTGCTCATTTTAGATGTGACTTGAATCAGTTTGGCTTTATTAGATAAAACCACATCTCTTGCATGATTTGCAATTCAAAGCCGCACCAGTGTGGCACTACTTAAAACCTATTCTGCAGTTGGTATTTGTTGATGCGCTCAAATTCCACCATTCAATTAAAGCCAATCATTCTGCATCTGTGCAATGTGTTGAGAAACATGTTGAACACCTCATGAAAAGCTTAAAGCTGCCAACTCGCAAATTTGCCAACTCCTAAAACCTGCTTGACATGAACTGATGGGATTCTTTTCTACTATTATGTTGCTTCCTGAAATCTAAAGCAAGACTGTAAAGTTATTCCAACTCTTACTGATAACTAAACATCTTCCTGTATGTGAGAAGTTTGGGGTTTGGACTTAAGCTTATTAGTGAGAACTGGTTTCTTAAAGATATACAATATGTGATCTTCATATGATTAATCTCTATGTACAGATCTCTCCAAATGGTAGCTTTCTGGTTTTAATTTGTATTGTTTTTGGTCCAAGTAGCAGGGAGCAGTCAGGCTTTCGTTGCATGCAGGTAACAAGTCCATATAGAGAAGATTTGGTTATTTATCAGCTAATTAAAATGTATCTACATTAATAAACAATGACCAGTACATAGAACGGGAAGTCTTGGTCCAGATATCTGCTGGCTAAACCAGAAGCCCCAAAATATTATATAAAAAATAAAATATAGCCCCATAAACATTAGTCCTAGAGGCTAAGTTGTCTGGTGATAGCCAATGGGTTTCCTAGATTGTCATACAATGAACCCTGATACCTTTGATAAACTCTTCTGCTAGCACCATCCTGAGGTGAATTTAAGTCAAACGCCTGGGCAATTTGGTATGCCCATTAATTTCCCCTTAGGTTGAACAGTAAAACTTTTGAGTATCCCCTTACTTTTCATTTATCAGCTCTACCAGGTCAACATTTCAATAAGTCTGTTATGTCAACTACTACTTTCATCCTGATAACCTTCGAGAAAAACTGGGAGAAACTCTAAAATCGTGACTTCTTGGAGAAGCAAAAACAGTCCTTTTGTATTGGCTACAAAGGACTTTAGTATAAAAACAGGCCTTTTTAAATCCTTTAAATGACTATCAAGTTACAATCTAGAGGTTTCTTGGCGTTCCCTCCTGTTCACAATATTTTGGAAGACCCAGTCCTACATTGGCCTTGTTTTCATAATATTCATGCAAGACCTCCTCTACAAGAAGCCAAGATATCCATGTAGCTATTTTTGGAAACAAGTCTTTTTTGTCCAAACAAGTGCAGTGTGTTAATGTTTCTTTCTGTCTCTGGAAAGTCTGGAAATTTTGATTTAGGCACTCAAAATAAGGTCAACGAAACCTTAAATGAAAACACTGAATACAATCTTTTAACATGCATGCCAGAGGAAAGGCTGGGATGTTTTAGTTCTTCCATTCTGATGTAGATCTGATTTGTTCATCCAAAGTCCCATTTCCTTGAGAGCTAAAATGTCAGTGTTAAAGGTGCTCTAATTTAGCAATCAAACCAATATCTGTTTTCTTAAGTTTGCTTGCTTCCAGCTCTTAACAGACAAAAACATCTACCAGCACTGACAAGATTACTTACAAGTCAAGGCCTGAAGGGAAAGCAGCTGTCTGACAGGTTCATGATTTCACTTCTTTTCCCAGAGCTTTTCATATTAGGGTTTTCGATCCAGCAGCTGCAAACAAAGCCAAATCAGCGCTCAGAGGTTGATTCATTGATTCGTGGATGGCATGTCCAAGAACTTTAGAGGTCTCTAACGAGGTAGTGTTATTTTATGAAACACGAAGCTGAAAAAAATATGCTTCGGTTTATAGCTCAGTGAGGAGCTGAGGAAGTGGGACAGCAGCGATAATATTTTTGTGGTTTTTTGATTCGCAAAAGCAATGATGATAGGTTACGATGGGCTCTGATTAGAAGCCAAAACCACAGTATTCCGTACAGTCAGTGAGACACTAGGGAAAAACAAAAGGACGGACAACACTGTGGTTTAGGGACTGTGGTAACTGATTTTAGAAATGGGACCTGAGCGAGTGGAAAAATTTGGAAGATTAGAGGACAGCGCAGAAAAGAGTTCACTGGTTGTTTAATTGGTACAGGAATGAGAGCTGACAGAAGATCAGGTTAGTCTCATTACTGAGTTCAGAGTCAAAATGCTGATACGAGAGGGAGAATAAGTGTATGTATGTGTGTGTGTGAGAGAGAGGGGAAGGAAAACACTGGATTCAGAAAGACTTTAGGCAATGACTAAAGGGGTCTCCTCTTCATGCCAGGAGAGAGATGCCTGCCCGATCCCAAGGACAGATCATGTTAAAGCAGCTAAGAACTTTCCATCCATTGAACCACTGGTTAATCAGCTAACACACAGTCTGGAAACCCATCGACTACCGTTTGATGGCCTAGCCTCTGTCCAATATTTCAAGGATGCCAGTTTAGCCAGTAGATATCCAGTCCAAGACTTCCTGCTCCATGATGGAATTGAAAAAAAAAAAGGAAAAGAAATAAAAAGGACTGCTTATCTGCATAAAGCCTGTTCAAACTGACAATAAATGGATAACAAATGGAAACCAGAAAGCTTCTGGTACCTAAAATCTGTCCCTTTTGAATACTATATGCCGAGATAAGGTAGATAACACACAAACACATTCATATGTCCATGCAAGAAGTTATGACAATATAAAACTCTGGTCCACTTCAAGTCACTTCATTTATCAAAAACGGGTGCACATTATGTACATCATGCCTGCAAAAATGCACACATTCAGCACAAGATATATACTGGTGAGCCAGAACATGATGGCAATCTCTTCCTAATAAACCAACTCTGAATCTACCTATCTAGCCCTCAAATGAAAAATCGGATAATGTTTTTGACTTCATCTGAGACCACACAGAGAATATATGTTGGTGTTGGACAGACATAGCAAGAACTGCCCATTTTTTGCTGCACTCAAAGCCTAAATTTAACAACCAGCTAATCTGTTGACAAGAGGTTCAGCTAATCATTTTATTCTGTAATGAATCAGTTAATTTTTTTAATCTATAAAGTGCCTGCTTTGTCTTGTTCAATTTACCATCACTCAAGGAAAAGACGAGCAGAAAATCCTTACAGGTGAGCGCCTCATTCTTGAGGAAGTTTCTTGTTCTTGCTTGAAAGATGACTTAATTGATTAATCAACTGTCAGAAAAGTAGCACATTATTTATTGTTGATTTACTGATCAGTTACTTAATGATTTCCCCTCTTGTGGTGACATTAGATAGAAATGAAATCATGGGGTTTGTGATATGACACATCTTATAACACAACTTGCACACAAAGTTTCAAAATTTCCAGGACTTTTTGCTCTGTCGCAGTCTTTTTTTTGTCCAATCATATCATATCATATTAAGAATAGTTGTATTTATTACCAGGAAAAGCAACTAAACGAAATTACAAATATATATCAGATGTTGTCAATAATTCATATTAATAGCAGAAGTCTTTATGCCAATTTTGACAATATTAAAAAGTTTTTAAAACAATTTAAGACCCCATTTAGGATTATGGCCATCTCGGAAGGTAATACCACTATTTAAGGAAGGGAATAAACCCCTTTCACTATAGGCCAGTATCACTCCTCTTACAGTTTTCAAAAATCCTGGAAAAACAGTATACTAGAAAAACTCTTAAATAAATATGATTTAATTAACCAAAGTCAGTATGGATTCAGAGCAAAGAGGTATAATAATTGAAGCAATGGATACAATAACAAATGCACTGGACCTAAAACAATATGCAGCTGGAATATTTTTTGATTTTAAGAAAGCATTTGATACAGTTAATCACTCAATACTACTAAACAAATTACAATTTTACGGTATAAGGGGAGTGGCACTGAGCTGGATCAGAGGTTATTTATCTAGAAGACAAGAGAATGGGAGAATTTATATCTGGGTATATGGAAATTGCTTCTGGAGTCCCTCAAGGGTCAGTATTTGGCCCCAGCCTATTTAATATATATATTAATGACATGTTCAAGGTTTCTAAATTGTCAAAATTAATATTATTTGCTGATGATACTAATATATTTTTTTCTGGGAATAATTATGATGAACTTATTAATAATGTAAATAATGAATTAAGACAGTTAAAAAAAATGGATGGTTAGTAATAAATTATCACTAAATCTTAGTAAAACAAAAGCAATGATATTTGGTAACTATAAAGTGAAAGATGGGATACAAATACAGGTAGAAAATGAAAAGATTGAAATAGTAAAGGAGACTAAATGTCATGGTCCCTGGGTCTTGGACCCAGGGTTTTG
>VUQS01060028.1:40115-64375 GCA_015108495.1 Heterochromis multidens | reverse complement strand
TTTATGGTTCTTCCATTTGCGAATAATCGCACCAACTGTTGTCACCTTCTCACCCAGCTGCTTGGCGATGGTCTTGTAGCCCATTCCAGCCTTGTGTAGGTCCACAATCTTGTCCCTGACATCCTTGGAAAGCTCTTTGGTCTTGGCCATGGTGCACAGTTTGGAATCTGGATAGATTGATTGCTTCTATGGAACAGCTGTCTTTTATACAGGTAACGAGTTGAGGAGGCTCCCATGTCAGCTCGTTACCTGTATAAAATACACCTGGGAGCCAGAAATCTTGCTGATTGATAGGGGATCAAATACTTATTTCCTTCATGAAAATGTTAATTAATTTATAACTTTTTTGAAATGCATTTTTCTGGATTTTTTTGTTATTGTTCTGTCTCTCACTGTTCAAATACACCTACCATTGAAATTATAGACTGATCATTTCTTTGTTAGTGGGCAAACTTACAAAATCAGCAGGGGTTCAAATAATTTTTTCCCTGACTGTATATATTTTTAAATTGTTGACTTTACTGTTTACTGTTTACTGTTTTGTATTATTTTTACTATTACAGAGGTGGGCTTTGTGGGACCCAAAAGAACAAAAGCATCAGGCCAATGGCAATAAAACCAAGCAGACTAAAACACATTCATATTACTATCACAAATGTGAGAAGACAGGTTAATATGACATTTTAGAATTTCAATAAACTCAAAAAATACAGTACTTTCATAACCACTTGCTTTGCACTGAGCATCCCAATTCTCCTGCTAAATAAAGCAAATGTCTCCTCACAAAGAGTACACTGCGCACGCACACACAGTCTTATTGTTTTCCCTGCTGTTTTCCTGGTGCATTTTATGTTATAGAGGGGGGCCTGACTTTGATGGAGCAGGTGATTTTAGGCTGTGCCGTTAGCAGCAGAGAGATAGAATATCTTCCTAAGGCCTATGGATAGCACTTTTTATGAGCTGCTCATTGCGGAAGCTACATCAACCTGTCCAAGGCCACCATTGCACTAGGGTCTTTAACTCCCTGCCTCCATTATCCACCTCCATCATTGCCTGTATCATATAAGCTTTTTTTTAGTGTGTATTTACTACAAAGAAAAAGACATTTATTAAACTAGACTAATGAGATAAATTGAAAAGTGCTTATTTGATTTTTTTTTTGCTGAAAGAGATGACCATACCAAATGCCATTTTTAAAACAAATTAATTAATCCTAATAACAGCCTGATAATAAGACCCTTGCAAAATTCACTCAAACCACAACAATAGGAAAAGGTAACTGCTTAAATAGCCAAGTGCACTCTGTTAAGCTTGTGCAGCTTTACACTCACACATGCTTTCTGAGCAACCCACTCATACACAAACAGACACACATATGGCTTTTCAGTCTTTTACTAGAGATCAGTAGCGAGTTTTAGCATTAAACATTACCATAAGCTCTTCCTGTTTCATATAATCCATCCTTAACCTCACAACCACCCACTTGCCATCATCACACTGCTCTGCTCGCTGACCCTGGTTCAGCATATTAGTAATATTTCACCCTTAGATCAACACATCCATGATAAGGCAAAGGGCTGGTGAGAGGGTGGAGGGGAAAGAAGAAAAGATGTGGAGGATGGGATGCGATATCAACAGCAAAGCGAAATTATTGCCAATCAGATTTTATTCACAGCTCAACTGCTAGACAAATTGCAGCTCATGCCGTTTGCCATGGGTCAGGGCACTGCGTAATTTCATTTTAATAAGTCATTTTCCAGGGAGGGATGACACTGCAACACACACAAGTACACATGCCTGAGCACACGCATACGCACTCACACATGGCCTCACACTCAGACATATCACCGCCCTCTCATACAAACAAGACTGTGGGACCATGTCTCGGGGGTTGATATTTTATGGAGTGAAAGAATTGGATACACCACCAGTGATCTTGAGAGTGACTTTAGTATGACAGAAGGGCAATACATAAGAAAAAGAAACCTGATTGAAAAGGTCACCCAATACTCTGTTTGTGTTTATTGTATTTGTATTTTTTTTTTTAATTGGCCATCTGTGAGAAATGTAGCAAAAGGGGACGTGGAGATGGAGGAAATTAGATATGTACGGGGAAAAAAGATAATCTTTTTTGGACCTCTTCCAATTTTCAAAATTAATTGCAAAATAATTTACATGTAACTCAAACAGACTATTTGATAGACCAGTATATTTTGAACGGAAACAAAATTTAATTGTAATGGGCTTTTATTCCAGTGCTCATTTTTACTGCCCATTTCTTAATAAGCAATACTGAAAAGTAGATGAGTATCGCATCACAGAACTGTAGGTGGGCCATTCTGAATGTGTAGATACCAAATTATGGATGTACATTAAACATGCCCAGATATATGCCTTTTTTTTTTTCAAGTTTACTCTGTATCCATCTGCTCCATTACAATTCTCCACAAGGTGTGAGCTGAGCCAAATTGATTGGATTAATATATATCTGGGCAAATAAACAACTTGTGCCTTGGGGGGCTTTCTCTGCAGCATTTCTTCAGAACTCCTCAGGAATCAAAGGCGCTAATATCAACAGCTGCCATGCGGAATAACATCATGCACTCATGAAAATGCAAGTCCCATATATATCAACATCAAGAAGAAACCTGTGAGAGTTACCGTGTCAGCGATGAAATGTACAGTCAAATCAAATTCCCGGTGCTGCAAAAAAAAATCACTTCTAAATACACCATAAATTCTTGATAAAAATGTGCACTGGATTCAAAGGCTGTTGCACAGGCTGCCTGTCATGTTCATAACTGGGTCTTTGAAGTCAGCTGTCAGTGGTCGATGCTAAACCATCTTCAGAGGTGCGTCAGTGCTCCTGTTCTTTCAAGTTCCCCTCCAGCGGCCAGTTAGTGGGGTGATGTTCATTCTGAACGTGCAGTTGCTGCTCTGGAGATAGGCCTGGTCAATCCTCCTGTCAGAGATTTCATCCTCCTAGAAGACATGTTTGCGTAAAGTCTAGCCATCCTCAAAGAGAATGGAAGTCTGGAGGCGTATTCAGTGGGGTGCAAAATACAGGGTTTCCAGACACAGAATTTTAATGTACTGTATTTCTCTTTATGATTTCCATATTGAGGAGGACTTTGGGAAAAGAAAAAGCTAAAATTATATTGTTTTTGGCCTTAGTGTGAAATGCAGTACACCAAAGTTCATCAGACTCATAGTATGTAAACCTATATGTGGCAGCTTCCTGATTTCAGTTCCCATTTGCTACTGGAAGTATATTCTGAAGCATATACGAGAAACTAAACAGGATTTTTGACGTTGAAGAGAGAGAAATACTGGGTCGGCACAGTCAAGCATGACGACCAGCAGAAATACCACCAAGTCAGGAAGCTATAGTCTGGGGTGAGGAAATGGAGATAGCAGCACAACTAAAGATACAGCCTGCAAGAAGAGAGCAATAGTCCTCAACAGATAGGGAGCCCTAGGGCTAAAAGATAGGCCCATAGCAGCAGAAACATTTGTGACAAAATGGCTGACATTATCTTTTAATTAGATTCACGCTGTTTACTAGCTTATTTGTACTCTCATTTATACATTACCTGATATGGCTTTTCTTTATCTCATGTAGGGGTTGTAGGAGCTGATGGTGATGGTGGTGGTAGTGATATACATGGTGAAGAAGCAATGCTCACACGTTTCCTCTAATATAACTGAATCTTTCTGCTTCTCATTTACATACCAACTAAGTAGGTGAATACCTTTTGCGGAAGTGATTTTTAACAATCTAAATGTTCCAAAAGAGAAAATGCCACAGACGGCCCAAGGCAGACGAATTGATCTTTCTGAGCAGCGGTTTATGTGGGAGGTAGAACTTCACAAATTTACTCCTCCAGCTCATATGTAATATTCTATAATGTGATGTATGCAAACATACATCAGTTTAATGGAAGATGCAAATTTCCTCATTAAAGACAGAAGCACAAGTCCCTCTTACACAGAATCAATCCATAATTAGCTTGTTCCCTTCACTGGCCCTGAAGCATTTACTTTAGTACTGTGTGAGGCCAACAAGCTCAGTTAGCCTCCCTCTTGGTGCCCTGTGTCATATTATAAATGTTACAAAGTTAGGCACTTATAGGTTACTTTCAGGGATATCATGTGGCAATTTAAAGTATGAGTTTCATAGGACATATTATGGATAGTGGTATCTTAAGTGTTCCAAGTAAAACAGTTTTCTCCTTTTTTGTTTTTTGATTATTTTTGAAAACTAAATTAAAGACACAGCCACTATCATTACACTGGTACCATATTGCAGTTATTCCAAATAATAACAGAATGTGAAGATATGAGAAAAGGGAAAAGTCAAAGATGTGTAGAAAAAGAATCATTGTGGTATCTAAACATCTTACTGCTCTTTTCAAAGTGGCCAACACTTCAGTGCAATAAAACAAAAATGCCATCTCTAGATGCTTTGATTTGTCCCTCTTGGGCTACTGTAGAAACATGGCAACATAACATAACTTATGTAGATTAATATGTTTTGTAGATCTCATAAAAAACATATGAATCCTATATTCCATTTCTAACAGATCCCTATAAATTTTATGCTGGCCTTCAGTTCAGGCATTCAATAGTATTTTTCTAACCTACAGCTCCTACCATCACAGAATTTGCAAAACTATGGTATCAAAGCATAGTTAGTTATTGTTCTAATGTGGATAAGGTCTCCTCCTAAGTGGGTGTCTATCTATCTAACTAGCTATCTGTTGCATCAACTCATTTAGGAGTCTAATGGTATGAGTGAATGGGGCGGCCTGGGATGGATTCAAACTGATTCATTTTTTTCAGTCCCCTGATCTTTATTCGTCCACCTGAACTTGAGTAACCCAAGATTCAGGTTTTGGCCAGCTTTACACAGGTGTTGTTAATGGCATTTCTGTATTTCACTTCAGGAAATAGCACATTCATCTTAGGCCTGTCACATAGGCTTAGAGGATGGTTAGCGACCATCTAGAAACTACCAGTAGAACCAACCTACCAGTTGGTGAGTGATTGCTTGAGGCTGATGGCAGTCACTGAGAAATTGACTGCTAAAGCCCCAGTCCCTTGACAACCACAGGTCACTAGGGAAAAATGTGTATTCCTTGACTGTTTGGCAAGTGGTTGCTTGAGGTTGCTGGCAGTCACTTTGTGAAATTGGTCACAAAAAGGTATACAGTGCTGTACCAACAATTTCCTTTTGATTGCTTTGTTTGCTTGCAGTGCAACTCAAACTGGAAACGGAGAACGTTTTCCATCAAAGTAAAAGTTGTGCCGCACCACTGCAGCCAACACTCTTCTAAAGGCGCAGCTTTTACTTTGAAGCTAAACGTTCTCTGTTTCCAAGTCGCACTTTTCCAAGTTTTACTACCGCTCGGCTAGTAGTTAGCAAGTGTTTGTAGACAAGTTGTCACCTTCCATGCAAACTACAGGCGACTATGGCCATCTGCTAGCAACCAAAATAATCACAAGGAGATTTTCGGTGCAGCACTCTCTTTGTGACCAATTTCACCCAGTAACAGCCAGAAACCGCTGGCCAACCGACCTGTGTGACTGAGGCCTTACCTACCTAGTTGATGACATTGCCACTGCAGTCCACTGACAATGAGGTTAAACTCTCCCCAAGGTATTCATCTCATATCTTGGATCGGACAGTCTAAAAAAAAAAAAGAAAGAAAAAAAAAAACTGCAACTGAGACAGAAAATGCAAACAGATTGTTTTTCATTAGAACTTTAAACAACGCGCTTCCTATTGTAAGCCATTATAATAGGCTGTTTAGATGTTTGTTTGTTTTGTTCAGGCTCATTGAATCTGTCACTGTTTACATCTGCCTTGCAGTCTTCTGCTTAGTATGTATCCCCACAAGCTGCTGTGTGATTGGGGTGAATGCTCATCTTCTAAGACACTTTAGACCTTTCACTGACAATATCCTTGTTTACCTCTGCCGTTTTCTTGCTCCTGTTCATTCGGTATCTCCTACTCTCCCATTTAAACACAGCAGTGGTCACTGTTGACTTTCTTAGAGTATGTTAAACTATTCTTAGCTGGTGACCCAGTATCACGTCTCTATCTTGTGCTGACTTTTCATTTCTTTATATTTAGTCTGTCTACATTGCTAAAGTACTCTGGCCACACTCATATGTCATCATACCTGTCAAAGCACGAAGACATGTGTTATCTGAAATAATGGTTGAGGGTTAATGACAATGATGCAGGGTATGCAGAACAGAGGTGCTTTTCTTCCTAATGCATTTTATCACCAACTTAGTGACTTTCAGATATGCTGAGACACAACAATGTTCTCCAGTGTTTTTCTCCATAGTGATGCATTTTACACAACTACTTTCTAATCAGCAAAAACACTGTTTTCATGCAGATGTTTTAAAGAATATTATTTTCCATGACAATTACACACACATTCAATTAGACGCGCCGAGTGCCCTTGTTGAGGTCAGTCCTTTCACAGCCTAAAGGTGGAGATTCTATTTGAATTTTCGCCTCTTTTTTATTCCTCAGTCAATCTGGGATTCTTTAGTTCTCTTAAATAATGCATGTTTCTGCTTGTGGTGGAGGGATAAAGTGGCTCTTAATGTGAGCTCCCACCCAATACGAGGCTCTCCCTGTCAGGGGCCAGGTGAGCCGCCTCTGAGCATGCCACCATTGCTGTGGAGGTAACTTTCATGCTCCACTGGGCAAACATTTTCCAGGTCACATTTTTCAATTACACTGAGAGGCAGGTCCCACAGGCAACCAACCCCCCCACCCCCACCCTTAGCAACAACCAGCTAAGCATACACACACATACCTCCACACATGCACTCACATAAACAGACTAACCTCCTCACCCTCCACCCTCCACCCTGCCATTCCCACACTCATCCTGTGTTTAGCAGGATAGCATCTTCTCCTTCACCACCTATCTTAAAAAACACACAGTTTAGGTTTTGGGAGAAAAAGGACAGAGTGTTTATAGGGGCGACTGCAAAACAGGGCAAAAACATATTATGTTGCTATTTTATCAACACAGCTTTAGTCCAAAAAACAAAACAAAAAAGAAATACATATTTAGCTGTTTTACTTAATCATGATCAAATTGATGACCAAATTAAGTTAGCGGCAAACTGTCCATCAGCAGCCAGACAGAGGACTCTTTGTTCTCTTAAATCTGTCAAAGTTCCTCAAGTTCAGCATGAGGTGTTTATCTCCTTATCTGAATACTTTGAAGTCTCACCCTCTGTGTGTTGCCTCAGGCGTATGGTGAGATATGAGGAGAGTCTGCCTCATCTGCCTAATGCTGCTTGTGTAGCTAATAGTCCAGAAAACACTGCTCTGTGAGGCCACAAACGAGCACTTTAAATGATTCATCTTTGGCTGTCACATGAGAGCAACTTGCCACGCTCTGCCACTCTGTCACTCATGATTCCAAACAATCTGAAGGTGTTAGAGAAGTCGGTGAATACCAGTGTCTGTTAAGAGATATACAGTGCTTTCTGCTCAGCTACCTACACTATTTTTCATAGAAAAATGCTCATGATATTGAATATATCTCAGAATGTCCTAACTGTCAACAGATTGCATGAAAAAAACAAAACACTGAGCAGAACATTTAATTTATCCTTCTCACAAGTATTGGCTGCAAAGGCTTGTAGCTGTCCAGAAACAATTGAGAAGACAACAACAGCAACTACAGCTACAGCTGTACTTACCGCTTTGTCCTTAGGTTGTGCACTGAGTTGTGCATTTACATGCTAATGCCCTCACGCTACCATCCTCACACTTGCAATAACATGTTTAGCAGGTAATCAATAAAGTTACATTTTGACTTGCTGTAATCATCAGAGTTATTACAGTCTGCCCTGAATAATAAAACCCATTAAACAGCTGTCACAATATTTCACTCTAAAAAATTAAAGGTTGTGCTACCATGAAAGTAAAAGGACGACCAAATAGTGCAAAATCAGAGAACCAGGAACGTCCAAGCCAATTTCTTTATTAGCTATTAAAATATTTAAACCACACCACTAAATGCAGGAGGTGGGGGGATATCAAGGTTCCCAAGCCAGCATTTTCTCCTCCTGAATGACCAAACTACTCTAAGGGTGAGGCCAAACACCCTTTGGAGGAAGCAATCTCATTCTTCCAGTCACTACCCACAGCTGGTGGCCATAGGTGTTTGCAGGGATGCAGATCAACCAGTAAATCGACACCTTCACCTTCAGGCTCAGGTCTCTTTTTACCACAACAGACCAGTACAGCATCCGCATCACTGCAGGCACTGCATCCATTCACCTGTCAATCTCCCACTCCGTTCCACTCGTGTACAAGACCCCAATGGACTTGAACTCCTCCACTTGAGTTCACAACTCATCCCCAACAAGGAGCGAGCAATTCACTTTTTTCCAGCTGTGAACCACGACTGCAGACTTGGTGGTGCTAATTCATATCCCAGCTACAAGGTGGAGATCCCCCTTCAATGAAGCCAAAAGCATCATCATACTAAAAGCAAAGAAATGAGAGAAAAGAAAGAAAGACAGCCACCCACAGCCTCTTGGTTGTGCCTTGAAATTCTGTCAATAATAATTGTGAAGAGAATGGGTGACACAGGCTTGTATAAGTCAAAATTTCTAGAATGTGTTTCATTTGTAGCCAGGTCAAAATCTTTAAACTCCAAATACTAGGAACAAGTTTAAAAAACTCCCATCAGTCAGTGCCTTTTAAATCATGGTTACAAGCTGACTGTTGATGCATGAGCTGTATCAGATATTATAAACTACACTCTGGTTCAGGCAAAATATAGCAGCAGATAAATTAAAAACAGCACACAGATCAGATATCAAAAACAATATTCAAGCATCCACTCAAAGCAAAATAACACATATGCATGGAGCATATGGCAAACATTGTCAACTCCCTTGAACAAAATCTTACTTGACAGTGAAATAAAAAATTGACAGATAAGATCAGCTGGTGTGCCTGCCGTTTTCATTACTAGGTCATCCAACACTACCACTTTACAAAACTCACCAGTGTCTCAATAGAAGGTTTCCAAAGTGTTATTTATACAACTAGATTATTTACGTAGGCTAACTGCACATATGCAATTACCTGCAAATGAGCAGAAACATTCTGCAACAAAGTCCTTCTAGAAAAATGTCTCTAGTAATGCCTCCCAGCATTTTATTGGTCAGTTATTTTTAACCCTCCCTTGCTAAATGAATGGAGTGGGAGCCATAACTCATGGTTATGGGGACGTTAAGATCACTTAACAAATGACATGCTAATCCATGCTATGGATTCGGTAAGCCAAGAAACAAGTAAGATACACAAGATATTAGATATGCACGTTACCATAAAACCACAACTGTGTGCAACAACAGAATTTGCTCTCATATAATCCGGTTCAGCTATTGATTGGCTATTCGGGCACAGGTGCAGGACAACCACCATCTTTGGCATTTTTTCATTCTCCCATAGATTTATACTCAAAATTCTTTGCAAACCACGCGTCTCTTTCATAATGTCTCTGAACTTAATTAGCTGACACATGACAACAGTTCCTTGGTAACGCTTGCTGTTTGGCTAACAAACTTGGAAAATATGCAGAGACTTATGACAGCAGCAACAAGAAAATCATTTGTAGCCTCTCTCAAGTCTCAAAGCAGTCTGGCAGTGGCACGTCCTGCTAGGTTTGTCCAAAAAGAAAAAAGAAAGAAAAAAAGAAATTTGCAACAGTAGCAATACCAAAGGGTGCCATCTTCACCTCCTCCAGCTGATACACAATTTCACCTCCCCTCACAGCATTAGGACACTTTAGGAGTAATTTCAAGAAGTCAGTAAAGCTCCTGTTTCAACAACATTTAAGTATTAAACAGTTATCATAAATGTTAGCCTGGCCTGTGCACACACTAATGTTAGCCGTTTAACTATTAGCAGTTACCCAATAGCCATATTAGTTAAGTCATTATCATTAGTGGCTATAGCTAATAATAAAGCTACAACATTAATTCTGGAGCTAGACAGCAAATATTATCAGTCCTGTAACATTAACAGTCAGTTTTACTTTAACAGTTTCTCTTAAAGTCCCAGATTGAAGCTGAGAAAAGTATACTTAAAAATATAGTGTTTTTTTGTTTTGTTTTTTGCACTGTCTAAGAGAATCTTAAAATATTTGGCACATATACACCTTACAGTTATGTTATTGTATTTTTCTGTGCTATGTCAGACAACTTAAAAATAGTGTTGTCATTGATGTTATTGTTTGTATTGTTCTCTTGTTTATATAAAAAATAATACCTCTTAATCTTTTGTAATTTTGTTCCCTCATGATACTGAAAATGTTATTGTATTAAAATATAACAAGTATAGATCAAATATAATGGGCACAGGAGTAAAGGAAAGTGGTGCTCATTGCCATGATAATCCAAGTGATGTCGTGTGGGAATGTTCTGCTATATAAAACGGCCTGGCTATATTTCCCACAGTTATAAAAAATTTTGTACATATATAAAACCTGCATTATGTTGCTGAAATCCTCAAAAACCATGCCTTTTTTCATTTTGAGGAATATAATTGTTCTACACAAAAGATACCTTGCACCTTTATTTTGAGTCACCAGCAGATTTGACAAAGCATCAATAAGCCATTTTAGCAATGAAAACACACTGAGTATGCCTTCATTTAAGTTGTGGTAACAGAAAAAAATTACCACAGCTGAGCAATGAGTCATGGAGTTGTGTGAGACTGTGCAGGCAGAGATGATGGTACTGCAGGCTACTTGGATGAGAGCCAGGGACACTGTGTCAGTGGGGTCAGAGCAAGCTGGCATGACTGGTGAAGCCACATAAGAGGGCACACGAGCATCCACAAACACGCACACGCACAAATTACAATTAATAAAACATGATTAAAAACACTCTAAGTGATAATATTTTCAGCTATTTACATGGTTACACATACAGAACATCTCTGCCCTCCTCCCTTCATTGCACACTTGCAGTTAAACGTGTTCAGCAGCGTGATGATTATGATAAGTCTTTCTGTAAAATGTAAATGCAGATTCACAAGCATCTTTCCTGACAAACCTTTTGGCAAGAAAGCATCATTATACTGTTCTGGCAGACGGAGAGGAACATTTTTAAAAAGAAAATACATTAAATCGCAGACAGACTATTTCATTTCTGTCATCTGCCAGACTTTGTAATACTCTCATCCATCTGTTTATGTGTAGTATTATGCATGTGGACCCATCAGCGCTAGCAACAACCCCTGGGCATGACTGTGTCATACCTGCTGAGTCTCCTCAAACACCTGCTGCCTCTGATCTTACCATCAGCTAAACAAATGTTGAGCATTGGTGGGTTTTTAGGTTGCATCTCCATGTAAAATGTCTGCTGACAATCACCTGCTCCTGTACTCTAAATGTGTCACAAGGCAGGTGTCTCAGCAAAAGTAGTATGTAGCATCAGCACCACACAGTAGTGTTAATTGGACACAGCGACAATAGTGTCAGGGGTGCTGCAACTGACGTATGAAGCTCCCACGGCGGTTAGCACACACAAAAACGTTTGACTCTGACAGGGTGTCTGTCCCTGAGTGTACCAGAGTGATCACCATAGAAAGAGTGTTGAGAGATTTAGATCCAGATCAACCAGCTTGGAGTAAAATACAGTACGCATCGTATGCAGAATGAAACTCAAGCTGATTTGGAAAGCAATGTAGTTCTGTCAATCTGAGAGGAGAGGTTATTTAAATAGAAAGAGAATTTTTAATCACAACAAAAGCTGTGCCACAGTGAAAAATGATATCCCTGATCCAGGTGATAATGTATAATAAATGCCGGCAAAGTTCCTGCGATAGACTGATTCAATCTTCTTCACAAGGGAGGCAGAATGCACAGGGGGGTAATCTGAGCATGTGGTTGCTTTACTTTAGTTTTAACAAAGCAGGGAAGCTTGGGTAGCTTCCCATAGATGGAGAATTTGGACCACTGATTAAATATATAACATGTAAAGACTGCTAAAAGACATTGAAAAAAATAAGCAGTAATCTGAATGCACTCTTTCACTCTGCTTTTTCCAGATTTTTTTCTTATGTTCTCTGTCACGTGCATATAAAAATACACACAAGAGCAAACATACAACGTATGGCATTGCAGTCTGCAACACTCAACATCAATGCAGACAGATCCAACAGCTGCTAATTGACAGCAGTAAGGAGAGAGCCAGAGGAGGGGGGATATTTTTAATTACACACCTCAATCTCCATGGCTGCAAAGGGCGGGAGGACAGAAGTCGCGCCAACAGGTTGAGATGGAGATGAAGTGAAACAGAGGAGGGGGGAAATCGCTGGGTGACATTCTCCGTTGCTTCTTTCTGCTGAATGATGTTTGCACGTCAGTAATCTATCACATACACACAAGATCCACCCAGATACAGTCAGATTGATTGCAGATCAAATTGCAAATATTATATATTGTTCAGGTAGTGTGAATGGTTGTCTGTCTGTCTGTGTTAGCCCTGTGATAGACTGGCGACCTGTCCAGGGTGTACCCCGTCTCTGGCAGAGTGTTGGGGTGATACAACAGTATTCTCCATGACAGCTTAATCACAGAGTCGTGCTTTGAACACTGTGATGGGATCTAAGGCACGACTGCCTTGCCCTGATATTTTTGTGTGATTCCGCTCCCTTTTTCACAACAGCTTCAGATTAGAAGTCAGATGCAGCCACTGGCAACAAGAGCACTAATCCAGTCAGTAAGTTCATCTACAGATCCTAATCCTTTAACGCCACAACCAAGCGTGTGTAATTTCTTGCTGTAAATGTATTTATTTTTCCTGTATGCCATCAGGCGTTTTTTTTTCCTCCGCTACCCGTTTAGATCAGAAGAAAAAGGTACAGAAAGCAGGTTTGCTGTGATCTCTACACCATAGGCTATGTGATGAATTTTAAATTCTGCTTAGCCGTAAAATTGAATCTATCAAGTCTCCAGTGCACCACCTGCCCCCTGTATTTCTCACTCCAAACCTCTCCTCCCTTGAGTTTTATCATTTTGCACAATCTGAGTCCTCCTGTTCAGCTGTGAGTTGGGACAGTTAGATTATCTATGTGAGAGATTTAGATAAAGAAAAAAATGACTCTGGCTTTACCTAAAATGACCCAAGATATTACTAGTTCACTTTCCAGTTCTACAAATTCAAAACAAGTGAGGACTATTAAAGTGCAAGCATTATATTGCAAAGATGTGCTGTCTGAGATAAAAGCTAGATATGCCCTGCCTTGACAGATCGAGCTCAAATCTACCTAGACTCCACATAGACTAATCCCTATTCAAGATTGGAAGGTCTGTGCAAGGCTGCAACTGCCTTTCACTCACAGCAGGGCCAAGCACAACTTGCAAGGGTTAGTTTTAAATGAGAGGTCCACAGCACTATATTTTCTGCAAAACACTTTTCAAAGATGTTTCCTTGGAGGTATTGAAGGGAGCATGCTTGAATAGCATGTGCTCTCAGCTCTTGGCACTGAAGTAAAATTATTTTGACTTCACATACCTGACATCACCTGCCCAAACACACTGGACACTGTGCTCAAAGGGAACAGGCTACAAAAGCACTTTTCCAGCCCTAGAAAATAGCTGTAGTAATAAACTAATTCCAAGTCTAATATTTTAGGATACTCTGACCTGTCAAGCACAAATTGGATTATAGTTATTTAATAATAATAATAATAATAATAATTATGTAATTATATAATAATTGAGGAAGGCTGTTCCAGAGTTTAGAAGCTTCAAACTCAAAAGCGTGATCACCTCTGGATTTAAAATAACAGTCAAAAGACTGTGATCAGATGAATGGCGAAGCTGTTAGAGGGTCTGCTATATACGCAGTAGCCTGGCCATGTAGGGCTGTTATTAGTCAAATTTTAAAATTAATTCTGAATTTCACTGGAAGCCAGTGAAGGAAAGCAAGAGTAGGGGTGATGTGTGAACACTGGCTAGTTTTTTTATCAGAATAGCTGTTGCACTCTGGACAAACCAAAGACCGACTAGGAAGGACTGAAAGATGCACGTGAAAAGTGAGTTACAGTAAGGAAGATATTAAAATGTGTATTAAATGTTCCAATATTGTTGGGTGTCAGTAAAGATTTGATTCTTGCAATATTTCTTAATGAAGAAAAAAACAAGACTGGATTAGCTTAGAGATGTGAGATTCAAAATTTAAATGTTGGTCAAAAATAACACCAAGGTTCTTAGCAGAAGATTTCATATTGCTGGAGAGTTTGCTGATGTAATGATTGACCTCCTTAGAGAAGTTGTTGGAGCCAAAAAAAGAAATTCAGTTTTGCCAGGACTGAGATAGAGGAAATTTAAAGACATCAGATTTTTAATGGTAGTGAAGCATTCACCAAGGTACGAGAGGCTGTTGAGGTTGTTTGGCTTAACAGAAAATACAGCTGCGTATCATCAGCATAGAAAATATTGTATGAAATTTGTTTTAATATGTTGTGGAATAACTGATTTATTCCCTTGAATTAATATTTTGAATTAATAAATGGCTTCAATATGTTTTGGTCAACAAACCAAAACTGTAAATAGCTAAGAAGGCCTTAAAAAACAAATATTTCAACAAATTTGTATGATAAAGAGAATAGCAAAGAGAAAATGACAAATATAATTAATAATTTAATTTAAATTAATATATAATTTACCAATATTAATTTAGGGGAATTATTTCAGCAGTCACCACTAAAGCACAACTACTAGCCCGTGCCTGTTACTTGGTGCCCCCAGCTGATAGAGCTAGCCACAGCAAAGACTGAAAGAATAGTTTGACTTTTTTTAAAATACTGTTAGATGCCTTATTGCAGTTAGACAGAAAATACCTTCCAAATCTTTGTGCTAAATATGAAGATTTAGTCAGCAGATGGTTAGCTTACCTTTATCTAAAGAGAGGAAAAACATCTGCTTTGAACTGTATCAGCCTTATTAATTGGCTAGTGTGGCAGCTCCACCAGCCATCATTCGGTGCTAGTGTTTTCTTTAGTTTAGTTAACAGGGCACATAGTCTTTTGTTTTGCTTTTATTTGGGACAGCTGTTTGTGATGTGTGCATTAATTAACAATTCCATCTTGTGATTCTTTAAATTGCTAATATTATTTTCCTGCCATGTTTTTCCTGAGCTCCAAAGAACTGCTTAGCTGGGTGAAAGTGCTTCTTGTACACAAGAAACAGAAAATGGATGTAACCAACAGTGGACTGAAAGGAGGGCTACATGGAAAAAGCAGTTTTGTTTGTTCTTGAAAATGGGATATTAATGAATCTTGTAAAAAATGTTACAAGATTTGTTATTTTGTTTTGTTATATGTTTGTTTGTTTTTTCAGATTTCTTTACAGTTATTGCAGATATACACAGGGCAGCACAGTGATGTGGTGGTCAGCAACGTTGCACTCAACGCAAGAGCATCCTGGGTTCGAATCCGCTGGCCAGCTGGAGCCTCTCTGTGTGTTTGCATGTTCTCCCTGTGCCTGCATAAGTTCTCTCTAGGTGCTCTGGCTTCCTTCCCACAGTCCAAAGACATGCATGTTAGGTTAATTGGTAATTCTAAATTGGCCATAGGTGTGAGTGTGATTGGTCTGTCTCTCTGTGTTAGCACTGCTGCAGACTGGCAACCTGTCCAGGGTTTACCACACCTTTCACCCTATGACAGCTGGGATAGGCTCCAGCCCCACATGACCCTGAAATGGATAAGCAGAAGAAAACAACTCAACATTTGGATGGATGGATGGATGGAATACCTATGTAAATATATCCCTGCCTTGTAATCTAGCCTATGTCTATATATACCCTTGTGTATTAACTGTTTGGTAGGTCAGTTATGTTTATTTAGCTTTAGTTGTGTTCATGTTATCTGACCTTATGTTGAGTTGGGCCCTATTCAATAGCTACTTGTCTAGATTCCTTCATAATATTTTTTTCTGTTCAAGTAAAATCAAAATTTAAACTTTTGCACCTTTATGCTTGTGCCTTACTGCTTAGTCCTTCATGGCATGCAGAGAGTTCTAACATTGATTTGGTTGTGAAAGGGTGTATTTTAACTTAAACTATGATTTTTTCCTGATCCTAATCAAGTAGGTTTACTGCCAAACCTAACCAAACATAAAGTGAAAATAAAAGTAAACAGCAGGTCAAAACAACATTTAAATTCAAACACAACATACTCAAGTCTCCTGGGTGAAAGTCCTTTGATTTATGCCACTGGCATTCCCTTCGAGCTCCCTATGCAGACTTTTGATGCGCTTTCAAAGCATTCCTCCTATATGTCTTTTCAGCAAGGCATAGGTACCATGATTATATGAGGTGAGGTACTAAGCAAACCAGCTGGTGGAGGAGGCTGCTTGCTGGCAGTATCTACAGTGATAACAACTGATAGCAGCTATTTAATCAGCTGATAACATTCAAAACAGATGGGAAAACTTTCCCCTGCCAATCTCTGTCCAGAAATATTTCTTTGTTGCCTAGCAACCTCACTGTGACTCAAGACTCCACAAAGTCACTGACAACCTAAAGAAATAGTCCTACACAAAATCCCCTGTCAATTTTACACCTCAGTTTTTGTATGGCTTAAGTAAATGAGATGTAGCATGTTAATTAGCTTTACACTGGATGGTACATTTAACTCTATAAATAAATATAAATAAGCATTTCAATTAATATAATCAATGTAAATGTACTTATTTATCTAAGTTCACATGACTTAAAGCTATTGTAATTGAAATAGACTCAAGGAAGATGACGTGGCTTACTAATTAGAAGGGAGCAAACCACTTATTTGTGCACTTGCTTTAAAACAAAAATAACACTGATATTTCTGCTGGAACCCAGTAAGCTGCATGGTGTCCTCATTGTAGCATTTGTAAGAATATTTGAATTCTCTTGCATTATAAATGCACTGACCTTGGCAAAAGTGCCAATAAATTCTTGTGAAGTGACAAGTTAAAGTGACTTTCAGCTTTAATTCTGTTGCATTTCTCTGCATCTGATATACCAAATATAAATGTTAGCTCTTTTATACATATATTCATCCAAGGCTAAAAGGGATAGGTTCTCATACGTTCACCTTATGTAGCTGTGACCACCGTCAAACAGATTTAAAGCTGAAAGTGAGGTCTTTAACCTTTTTGTCATCATTTCATCTCATATCCAGGGTGGTGTGAACAACAAATCACTATAAAATGTAGCAGTATATTGTACTAATGCAAGAATGGCAAAAATATTAAGTGTATCACAGTAAAAACACATTCAAAAATGAGAAGGACACAGGTCTGCTTGAATGATGAATGAATAAGCACCACATATCAACATACTCCCGTTGCATAAAACCATTTTTCCTCCTCTGTTTTCTGTCCTTCATCTATTCTCTCATTTATCCCTAATTTGTATCCATGGAAATCAGCATAAATCCACTAAACCCAGGAGAGAATTGTTAATGACATCTTTCACCAGAGAACATTTTGGTAAAAGGGAGACATGCTCACGAGCCTGCAGGGTGAGGATTAGACAGCGTCTGTTATGCAATCCATACTTGTCATAAACTACAATCTCACTTGTGTTGCCTGGGATATTGAGATGTGCATTAGCACAGAGGAGAGGAGATTATCATCATGAAGGATGGCAAGCTGTTTCTCTCCTCCATTCTCATACTCACACATTCAAATCTTTTACTTGACAAATCACTTCTGTTGCATAAACAAGAAATGTGTTGAGATGTTCTCCAAAAAAAAAAGGTGGTTCTGAATGAGTCTTTTCTTTTCAGAATCAGTGCGAGACTTCAACAAGCACACTTTGGAGTCTGTGTGCAACTACGTGTTTACTATGCAAGTGGTGAAGTGACTCAGCTCTTTAAAGATAAATGACTCCATAGAGTTTCGTGTAGATGATCAGATTAAAGCTGCACTAATGAACATTTTTTTCTAACAGTAGGTCAAATGACTGCCTGTTTGGTAAAAAATAATGACAGTAATGACAAAAAAGAAAGATCACCCAGCTCTGCGGTTCCCTTCACCTCTGTGGAGAATGCCTGCCCCCAGGTATTGTTTTGGCTTTCCTTCCCACAACTTCGTATAGTGTTGCTTTCAGTGGCAGAAAATTTCTCTAGTCAGGCAAAAAAAAGCTTTAAAAACCAACTTTATACTAACTGCTCGACAGCAGACAAATTTAGTGCCAAGCTAAAGAGTTTAGCTTTTAGCAGCTATAGAGACAGATATTTGCACCCTAATCTCATGTCAAATGTCAACTTTATCTAGAGTAAATATTAAATTTTTGAGCACAGGTCTGAGGGACTGTGCTGTATGCTCCATCCATCCATCCATGCTTCGATCCATCCATCCATTTTCTTCCGATAGGCTGGAGCCTAGCTCAGCTGACCATGCTGTCCAAGCTGTGAGAGGAAGGGTAGATTGACATTCACACTTACAGCAAATAAATGGACTTATATGGTACTTATATAGCGCTTTTCCACTCAATATGAGCACACAAAGTGCTTTCTTGCTATAAGCCTCATTCACACACACATTCATACAAATGCTTCTTTTGTTTGCATAAACACTTTTTAACCTAATGTTCACAGAGTCACACTCCAATGGATTCATCGTGGTAATTCGGGGTTCGGTATCTTGCCCAAAGATATTTCGAGGTGCAGGTTTGGGAGCCAGGGATTGAACCACCAACCTTCCGATTATTAGACAACCACCTAAGCCACAGCTTCTCCCTGTTAGCCTATTTAGAATCATCAATTAGCCTAACATGCATGTCCTTTGACTGTGGGAGGAAGCCGGAGTACCTGGAAAGAACCCACACAGACAACATGCAAACTTTACACACAAGGCAACACTGCTAACCACTGCAACACCGTGCACTGAATTGAAAGTATGTGTTGGGATTAAATTTTGAATTTAAAGCATTTTGTCACCCCTTACAAAATTACAGCTATTGTGCCATCTTGAAAAGTAATGAGAGACAGGGAGTCAATGGCAAATCAGTTAAAATTCAAATAGTATTTTACTCAAGATAAAAAAAAAGTAGAAGAGACAGATATACAAATAGCCTGTGAGAAAAAGTTTTCACTTCTCACGTTCCTTCTTCCTTTCCAGTCTACATTTCTCCCACAGTCTCGAGCGTCTTTCAATATCCCTCCTCCTTCATGATTGTACAACTCACCCAGCATCTTTAAACTCTTGCAATTCCTTTCTCTGTCTTGTAGGCATTGTTAGGCATTGCTCTGTAAACACTGAGAAAGTGGAAACTTTCTGGCGAACACTGTCTTGGCAGTCAAGCATAGCAAAGCAATAGCAAAATATCCTTCCTTTTCCCACAGTGGCGGTCTGCGCTGTCTTTTAGCTGACATGTTCAAATCAATAATTCACATTCAGTGAGTGCTGGTGTTTTTGCGTGTGTGTGTGTATGTGTGTGTGTGAGAGAGAGAGAGAGAGAGAGAGAGAGAGAGAGAGTTTGTCTACATGTGTGCATTTGTTTTTGAGACCCGTATCAGCCATCAGGAAGGTCTCAGTGTTCTGTGTGTCTGACAGATCGACATGTAGGTTTATCAGGCAGATCCTTGGTCCGATATCATTTTCACAGGCAATTAAAGTCTGCAGCAGGTGCTGGATCTCAGCTAATAAGGACTTACATACTGTCTGTCTTTAAGGTTGAGTGACAGAAAAATAGAGAGAACACCGAAGTGTTAGTTCATCACAAGTCAACGTCCGTGTGTTTCTGCAGGAGTAGCGGTGGGTTGTGTATATTCTTGCATGTGTGCGTATGATCTTGGAGACACATGTAGGTGTCTGACAAGGCCACGGACATTAATATTCTTACTGCATAAGCAGGTTTGCCACTGGCACTATTATCTTTGTGGAAAAACAAAATGAACAGCACAATCCGTTTCCAAAATGGCCTCGGCACGGTGCAGAGGATAATCATATAATTTGCAGATTTAATTGGAAATATAAATCCCAATGCACACACCATTACGGGCAGCTTTGATATACACTTTGCAGATTGATGCATGATGACACCTCGCAAATGTGGAGGGTCACCCGTGTCACTTTTAAATATCACAGCACCCTGGGAAACCTGATTGGAGCACCAACAACACATTTAAATAGCTGTCCTCACATATTGCTGAGCGAAATTACCTTTTCAACTGTCTCTGCCTGCTGCAGATTAGATTGGCTATATTTTTTTCTGTGGTCATTTTCTCCATTTGACAGAGCATGGCACAACTCATGTTGCTGCTGTTGGGGTTTTTTGCATTAAATTTCACTAATACCGCTGGTGTGCTGTATTCCGACATTTCAGTCTTGTATTATATGGAGTATGTGATAGGGCTATTATAGCATTATGATATTTCATCTGGCAGTGAGGGAGGTTGTATGGTGGTCCACCTGAAAAGGCTGCAGGCTCCTTGTACATCGCCATACAGTATTGCAGCAGAGTGTAATGCTTTATCAATAAACCACTGGACCGTTTGCTGTTTTCATAATGGAGTCGTGAAAGCCAGCGCTGGCTCCTAATTACCAAGGCAAACAGGGCTTGGCAGCAATTCAGTGGAAAAAAAAAAAGTGA
This sequence comes from Heterochromis multidens, assembly GCA_015108495.1. Classification (NCBI taxonomy): domain Eukaryota; kingdom Metazoa; phylum Chordata; class Actinopteri; order Cichliformes; family Cichlidae; genus Heterochromis; species Heterochromis multidens. The sequence goes on along the minus strand of VUQS01060028.1, from coordinate 43,723 downwards.
AGAAGAAAGGGATGGGAATAAGAGAAGGGAAAGGACACAAAAGGAAAGACCTAAAAGAACACAATTTCATTCCCAACTTAAAGCTAATTATATCTGTTGAAGCAGGAGGAAGGCCTTGTTATGCCCAGTGGACCAACCTCAGAGTTGGTATCAAGATCCCTATCACTACCTTATGTCTGCTGCTCTGATAAGACAAGTCCAGTTCAAATGTGCCCTCTAAACTTTCCCTTCTACACTGTAGTAACTTTATCAGAGACTGAGGTAATGCTAGTGGCAAGGAATGTACTCATTAATAAATCCAAGGCTACTGTACATGGCACTATTGGCAAGTTCTTGGAATGATGGGAAAATCAGACAAGGAAAAGAAAAAAAAGCCAGTCCATCTGCAGGGCATTTTAATCTACACCAAATAAAAATAATGGTTGTAGAAATGAAAAACAAGACCCAAACAAAGCACAATTTAAAGGGGCTTTTAGTGAGGTTGTGGGCTGATGTGCACCTCTGCTAATTGGCCACAAGAATTGCTCTTTTGTTCTTCTGTTCACATAAAAAAGTGGGTTTGAGCAAAGAGAAAATAAAGTGATCTTTATTCATTTCAAATTAAAGTGAAGTGGCTATGCTTCTACTATCCACTTTTTGTCACTTAAAAAACAAGTGTGCTAGAGACTGGGTCAGGTCACCACTTGGGTCCAAATTGACCAGCACTGCCATTTCTTGAGCTATGGCAGTAAAATGGCTATTTGTTTGTTTGTTTTTCTGCTTCTTTGTTTCTTTGAGAGAATGTGGGGTAGGTTTAACCCAAAACCACAGGGCATCTCTAATGAGTATTAACAGCCTGAGCCTCTTTCACTTTCAACCTAATTCACTCTTGGAAAGAGGGATGAAACTAAGCTTTGATACAACATCCAAGCCGTGCATTCTGATTGAACCTATACCTATAGTACGTTTGAGTAATGATGTTGAGCCTTTTCCCTTTAGGATTTAAAAGTCACGCAGCTAGCAGCAAATGTCTTTTTGGCTGTTACTACTTCAACACCTCTCTTAATGCCCCCCCCACACACACACACACACACACACACACACACGCACACACACACACGCACACACACGTACACTACTCTCAGGTGAATATAGACATTGTGTTAAGAGCATATTGATCTGAGAGGCACTAACAGCAGCACTTTACCATATGACAACAAGAAAAACTTCTGTATACTTGTAATCTAAGCTGTTACGCAAAATGCCTGCATAATAATCTTTGATAAAAGCCCAAAGTTGTTTCATTCATTAATGGCAGCACCTCAAGTAAATTATTCTGCTTGAGCGATTGTTTAATTGAAAAGTTAAGTTTCTGAAGTGTACACATTTACATTGGAAAAGATCAAAAAGAAATGGTCATCATGCAGCTTTAGATGTGCTAGTAGATTTCATTAAGAACCACCACCAAATGAAAATTCCTTTTTCTCAAACTACAGCATACTAAAATCTTACACTGAAGTTGGTGAGCTTGGCAAACATTATGCTTAGTAAACAATGACCTGCCCATAAGCTGCCCAGAGAACATCTGCCAGCTTTTTATAATGCTGTTGTATATGCACCAGCTAAGTCATTTAACAAGGTAGCGGTTAGTACTCAGAGGTTAGTTAGTACTGTTGATTTCTGTGTGTTTCTGAGTGATTATCCATTAGAAGACAAACCTCACTTGAAGATTATATAAGACAAGGAAGTTACAGGGTGAATGAAGAAAAAGGTAAAAAAGGTAAATGCTTTAGAGCTTCTAGGAGTAGTGTCAGTTCAAACGGTGTTGGTTTGGATAGAATGTGAAGGACACTGGTGTCCTATGTTTTCAATAAAAATTCCCACACATTCCAACATCTGACATCATCAACATCTTATTGTGTCTGTTTTGTCACAAATTCCTTTGTGTTTCACTGTATCTTGTATTTTTTTCATTGGCCCAGAAAATCCCCCTTAGCACCATGGAACATTTTTCCTGTTACAGAAACTTTGCAGGGAAAGGAGTGCGTGAAGAGAGGGAAGCAGAAGGGGGAAAAAATGGAGGGGAATGCACAATAGAGATGCTGGTACGTTGGATAATTAGGCAGAGAGCGGAGAGTGACAGACAGAATGGGAGACAGGCACACTGGCTGATTCACATGCTCACAGAAAGCAGCAGCCAGCAGCCATCTCACGACAAACATCTGAGGAACTCTTTTCCAGACAGATGAGATCAGAGTTTGGTCTCCTTCATAGCAAAGGGAAGTGGGGGCTTTACGACAGGCATAATTAAAGTCGCCTCAGACTGAGCACTTTCACTTTTCCTCAGTCTCTGATGAGCCCAATTCTCTGAAGTCTGTCCCTTTAGGCCAAACACTCTGAACACAGGCATGTTAAAGTAACCTCCTTTTATCCTAATGATCATAACCCATAGCTAATAGAGCACCAAAAGCCAGCTAAAATGATTCAAAAAGCGGCCTGAATATATTCAGTTATAATGACAGAGTTAGCAATGGCATAGTGGAGGCAGTGGTGACTTTCCAAGTCCTAAATATGCTGCGGTCATCAAGATCATTATTTTTTCATGTGTCCCAAGAGATGGGAAAAAAAGGATATGATTAGGATCAAAAGCACATAGGGAGTATGCCTAGTTTCTTTATCAATTTACATACTTAAGGATGCTTTATAAGTCAAACTTAACGTGCATGTTACAGTGGCACTCGGCAGAGTTCATAAGCTTCTTAACACAAAGATTTTATCTGAACCTATTTTATTTTAAAACTGTGTATCTCATTTATTTGCCTGGCATTTCACCATGAACCCCACCCTACCCACCACCACCACCAAAAAGAAAACACCCAAAAGCAAAAGGGAACTGTGACAAAATTTAAATTAGCTTCCATTTTTAAATCTTAGTCGAAGTGATAGTGATATGGATTTGGGAGGAGGGTGTGAATGCAGGAAATGAAAAGCTTCTTCATGCCAAGGAAGAAAAAAAAATCTTTGCATTGAGAAAGTGGCACAGAAAGGAAATAAATGCTCGCTGAATTTGCTATCACTGCATACAACACCAGGCTGATGAAACTGTAACAGGCATGATTATTACAATTATTCATAAGTTTAATAGTCTTGTAGGCCATGTAGCAACTCCCCATAATACTGCAATATCATCTTTTCAGACTGCAGGGTTTTGTTTTTGTTTTTTTGATTTGTGTTGTTTTGATTTGGCTTGGCTTTTTTTGCAGAGATGCAAAAGTGGTGTTAAGAAATAAATAGTGAGAGAAGAACTTGATAGTCATGTTAGTTTTTGTCAATGAGTTTAGGTTTACTGTAATAGCTGTTTGATGAAGGAGTTTGTTCCTATTCTCCTATTCATGTGAACATATTAGTGAATGTGTACATGTCTGTATGTGTGTGTGTGTGTGTGTGTGTGTGTGTGTGTGTGTGTGTGTGTGTGTGTGTGTGTGTGTTGTTTTTGGGGTCTTGTTTTTTTTGTTTGTTTTGTTTTGTTTTTTATTCCAAGGGCCAACACATCGGTGGGGTGATGAAGGATGACAGTTTCCCATTTTTAATTGCTATGATTCCTGTTGCCTGGTTGCCTGGGGGGGACA
>VUQS01060028.1:17732-39892 GCA_015108495.1 Heterochromis multidens | reverse complement strand
TGGGGTGTTGTTTTTTTTAAAAAAAAAAAAAAAAAAAAGTCTTGACAAATTGAAGGACATTCTTGTGGCAGGAGGGGGGAAGTATAATGATGGCTAGAAAAATTGCCTCACCCATTTCTTTTCAAGAAAGTATTTGACTCTAAAAGGGGCAACTTCTCAGTTATTAATTATGGGACTGTGTTTCCTTGGGAACTGAATGTGCCTAGTGCCAGCGGCTTTGCCATGTTCAGAAAGTTGTCTTACCTGCGATGTAACAACAATAGAAGGCCGATCAGAAGTGCATCACAATAAAGGTAACTGCACATATAGCTCAAGGAAAATATGTGCCTGTGTTTCAAAAGCTCTTGGCATTGAGGAGATTACTTATCTGTTGTTGTCATACACACTGGCAATGACACTCTAACACCAGGGGGAAATATAGCTACTTGTGTACTCACCTTAACAAAGAAAACAGAGGAAAACTGCACCCTTGTCTGCCTTGTTTACCTCGCTAGATTGAGAGGGTTACCTCCAAGGGCAAGGGGACATGAATAATGCCTACCACCTGCACCTGTTTCCTCTGGATGCTGCGGCTTTAATTACCTCAATTAGCATTTGGGAGATTGTTTGTAAGGATCTGTATCTACAGTGATGGAGCATACGCTCAAAGGGGATGCTAACTCATTGGAAAACACAGACAAATTGTCTTCCACTGTAACCTTCTGCAGCAGTTGTGACTCCGAGCGTACTTAGAATGAGTTCTGTGCTCAGATAGAGAGATAACTATAATATGTTGACACATGATCAAATAACATGCCATGCTGCTAAAACTTGCAATGAAAAAGTAAGACAGAGATGTAATCTGTGATCTGCAGGAAAACAAAATGGCATAATTTAAAGATGCAAGATGACAGAAATGTGAACTAATAGAATTCCTGTCCTCACTATGACAGTTTATTAGAAGTCTGCAGGGGGATCTGTGCAGGTTTCAGCCCTCTTTTGTTGAGTCTACCAGTCCAAAGTATACGGCACCATGATTTTGTTCCTGCTTTACCCAGTGATCTGTAACATGTGATTTGTCCCCTTTCATTTCCATAATGGCTTCTTGAGCTCCCTCATGGAAACATACGGAGAACCCTTCTCACTGTATAGGATTTGTCCTGCACTAATGGAGCTGAGATTGGATTCTGGCACTTATGTGTGCCTAGATGATTCCTCCTTTTTAGCGCCATTCTCCTTTGCCTCATACATAATACATAGGTTTAAGGCAGTATTGCTTTGCAGGAGATCTCATTTATTAACATGGGAGTCTCACGGGGATCAGAAAGCTCAGCATCAAAGTTTGCTTCAGCACTGCTCTCATCATCACTAGGAAACACTTGGGATTTCCACCAACAAGTGGGATTATTATCAGTATTATCAGTCACTGTGTTTTCAAATAAACTGTCTGTCTGTCTGTATTTAATAACGAAACACCATTTGTTAAATGTTCGCTGTAAAGTTACTTTTTTCCCCTGATAAGTTCACTAGTAATCCTAAATCTTGAATGTTGGATGGGTGGCAATGCTGAGGAAGGTGTAAACCCTAGTTTAGGAGCATCATCTATATTTAAAATAGGAATGGGGAATGGCTAAAAGGCCTTACTGAGATGATCAGAGAAGTCAACTGTATGAATACGTAAGGTGTTAGCAATTCAGCTATATACTGTAAGAGCGGCAGTGCAAGGCCTTGTATAACAATTCAAACATTTTAAAGTGCATTCTGAATTTAACTGGAATGAGAGAGTAATTGCAAATGAACTGAGAGTTACAATGATCTGAATGGCAAAGGGCTGTGCAGAGTTTTTTTCATGTTATTAACAGAATATTTGATCAATATACCCACCTACTGCCTACCCATTGCATAACTAAGCCTCATAAAACTATAAACCATGCAGGCAAAAAATAAAACTTACCTTTTAGGGCACACAACTATGACACTAATTTAATATTTAACAGAAGAAGAAAAGCATCTCTGAGGTAATGGCTTCCAACTTGTTACTTCTATGAATCTGTGTCCAAGGAAGTCTCGAAAAAGTCTCGAAAAAGAACTCTTGCCCCAAGTTTGACCTGAACTTAAAATAGTACTAGCCCAGAACAATTACCTCTCTCTTTTTATACCTCTCACTCGCTCACTCACTCTCTCCAAGAGGGAGGCACATCTCCATAAGTTATTTCATTATCTCACAGCTCTGCTTTCTCCCTCTCTGCTTTGTTTTTCTATCTCCCTGTATGTATTGCTTCCTTTGGGAGGTCACACAGAAGGGTATGGGATTATCTACTAAACAGAGGACATTCCAGAAATGATTTTGCAGTCAAAGTGTTAGATATAATAATCTGAGCTGTCACACGTCTACAGCATTTATTGGCTGTTTGGTAAATGACTGTGTTTAAGTCATCACCTTTTAATTTTTTATTTAGAAAAACCGCACCCTTGATTTTCTTTTTTGTTTCTTTTATGTACGCTTGGATTTGGACTATTAACAGTCAGAACATTAAATTGGTTGGTATGAACTTAATTCAAGGTTGTACCGGTTAATGGCTGCTAAAAGAATGACTAAACACCAGCTGTGAAATAGTCAACAGTGAGATGCTTAAAGGTGTTGAAATGGTCAATGAAACAACTGGAGCTTTATATGAGAGAAAAAAAATCATTTGATCCTCCAGATATTTGGCTTCTTTGTTATTTCATAGCAAAATTATCCTCAGTGCTCTTTGGTGGGAGATGGTTTTAATGACTGCTGAGTGTCATTAGGCAAACAGTAGAAATTATAGGAACTGTTCAGAATGAGAAGATACACAAAATCATCTTTTGATTGTCTTCTAATGTTGCAGAGGCAGTTGCATTGTAATTAGCAGTACTTAGTAATCTGAGGTAGACAAAACAGTTTTTTTTCAAAGCCTCTTTTGATACAGCCTCATCTTGAGCATTGCTGTGGTAAACAACAGTTTCAGAGGTGTTATGAGGAGATTATTTATGTGGTTGAAGCTTAACTCTGTGTTAGTGTTCAAAAAGAAGTTAGACAGAAAGTAAGCCTTTAATTTATAAAATGATTTTTATTCACTGACTGTGATTTTTCTGTGTATTTGCCTGTGTTACATGGATGTTCTTGTGACTTTGATCAAACAAGTTCAATTAAAGAGTGTGATGAGCACAAAGTCTCTGGTGGATGTGTGTTTGAGAGTGTGTATGCATACAGTATGACTATAAGTGTTTGAAGGTGTGGGTTCTCACATGTCTCTGTCCTCTCCTGGTCTGACTCTGTAGTGCTTTGATTTGAGCGCGGTGATCCAGCTAAAACTCGGAGCAAATACATGGATTAGGCCGCAGCAGTGCCGATAACACTCTGATCAAAGTGGCCCCGCTGCTCCGACAGGCACAGAGAGGAAAATATGTTAAAGGAAGAGGCACTGCACACACATAGCCAAAGTCACACACTTTTTATCTCCACTAACAGACAGACAGACAGGGAGAGATTGTCCTGTTTTATTTTCCTATTTTCCAACGGCTGTGCTGTCAATAGCTCAGCAGAGAATTTATTCCAATCAGTCCAGGCAGAGTCCATCCCCAGGGTTGCTGAGACCAATAACAAATTTCTGTTCTTCCCTAATGGAGCACATTCACTCACCCTCCTGCTTTTCTTTTATATTGTCTCCATTTTACAGTTGTATCATTAACTTCTAACAAACACACACAGTGAAAGGATCTTTGGGCAACAAGGATCAGTTAATAGTCAAAAGGTGTCACGCATTATACTGATTCATTATAAAAAAAAACGTGTATGCCATTATTGCACCACTGCCTGCATGATTTACCCACACAGGTATTTTCACCTATGTTATCTGATTCAATCTGATCGTAGGAACACAGCTTTTTTTCTTTTACCAAAGACTTTTTACCTGTCATTGTATGAAAAGCACAGGTTGTACTAATAAAGGTTAACAAGTGCTCTGTTATATTCCAGTGTCCTAGTAAGCCTTTACAGTGTCACAGTGAGCTGACATGCACAGTAGCAGGCCACTGAAGTGGATACGCAGAATTCAGCCTCCATTTATTGAATTATTTGCCACTGTGCATTCACACATTTTGTGAGATGTCAAAATGACGTCAGTAGAAAAAGCCTGTTGTTCACTTTTACACTTTAGTTTCACAGTATGATGATGTCATAGTGAAGCATTACAGTTTTCCACCCAACTTCCATATAAGTAGTGGTCTAACCATCTAAAGTGAATGAATGTGAGGCCTTTACTGCCATATCCACCCCAAACCCACATAATACATTTCCAACACATGCTTACTGACTGTTATCCATAGAGGCAATTCTGTTGGTGTAAAATTTTTAACAAAGTTAACTTTTCACTGATAGTCAGACTTATTTCATAGCAATTTAAGTGTCAGCACTAACCAAAACAGATAGTTAAACAAGCTGCTAAATATGTAACATGTAGGACAACAAAGGCTGCAATAAGTGTTCAGCTGTCAGTCTAAAGTCAGTAATAAGATAAGAGCATTTATTTATTTACTTGCTTACTTACTTAATGTATTTATTTATTTATTTATTGCTTATTTACTTGTTTATTTACATTTTAGCAAGGTTATAAAAAGATCTTTTTAAATCAGAACGTTGCCAAACTCAGACCACTACACTATGCTTACCACTGTGACTTAAATCAATAGAAAATGACCAAAAGGAATATTACAACTAATTACAGCAAACTCGGAATGCTGTAGCCTGGATTTGGAAACCAAAATGGGCACTTTATGCTCACAAAACTGTGTTTGCTTTGTATGTTTCATACTTGGTTTCTGCATAATCTTTGCTTGTTTATAAAGTTTTAAGGTTAATATTATAATCATATAGGCACTCATTATACATATTTATACACTAAAAGCTATCTCTATTAGTGTATCCTCCCTGTGAAACTGGCTCATTTTTTCCTCTGTACATTAAATGGCAGTGTCCTGTTCACCTTCCACCTTTAAGCAACAGCAGGCAACTTTTCTGTAATACTGAAGGGATAATCAATTTAGAGGACAATCTCTCTTATTAGTGAAAATCTTCCACTGACTTTATTGTATTCTGTGTATACAATACACAAATGGTAGTAATAAGTATTGTCTATGCATTACATTAACAGTTTAAGTTACAAAGATCGTTAATGTAATCACACAACCACCTGGTAGAAGATATTTCAGTTCATTACATTTACACTCATTTTGCTGCCATATACAGTAGATATCAGAGTAGAACCCCCTGAAGGAGTCTTGCTGCAATCCAGCAACAGAGCTGGAGAGTTTAAGGGTTGAAGTGCTTTCCCTTCTGCCGGCACCAGCTCATTACTTATCCATGAAGGACTGTTAACCACACTGAAATAGAATCAGATCTATTCACAACAATGGCTTTAATTAGATCTCTGTGTGTGCGCAACTGTGTGTGCACTACAGTGCATGTGTGTCTGTGTGTGTATATGGAGTGTGCGCTTGTCAGTGGACAGCAGCAACCTTGAAACCTGGGAATCCCAGGTGAAACGTGACGATGTGTTTATCACCTAAGACTAATTGATTAATGTGTTTCGCCATTGATGTCATCCAGAAAACAAATGGCGCTCACCACACACACAGACACACACACACACATTGTTGAACTTTATGTAATTAACGCCTGAATGGACCATGTTTTTCAGATGCGCTAGAGCTGATGTGGAAAATAGGAGGGGATTAATGCAGCCCTCTCTTAATTCCACAGCCTGCTTCAACACAAGAGGCTGACCCGATATAGACAGTGAATCCTATGTAGTTAATAGGGTAATTAATACTTAAGTCGTCTTAACACTGTACCATTTTCTATGGTACCGTGACACAACACCTTGTGTCCACGAAGGGCGTCAAGGGATTTTGGAACAAATCTCCTCTCAACCATCCAATTAAAAAGCTCATCAACACGCATATTTTTTCTGTTTGTATGCTTGGTGTGGCAACATGCTGCTTGCAACACAGCTATTACTAAGATTGTTATTCAAGATCACCTCAACACTGCGGTCATATACTTTATTCAGCAATAAGAGCATCTGAAAAAACTATTATGAGATTAATTGAAGCTTGAAAATATTTCACATTAATCCTGTCATATATCATATTTCACAGTCTGATGACCGGTCAGTCTGATCTTTGAGTAAGGTTAAATGTGACATGTCAAGGACTTGCATGAGGAGGGAAAGGAGCTAAAAGAGTCCGTGATCAGAGGGATAGGTGACAAAGGAAATGGGGAGTGGAGAAGACAGAAGAAGACTATGAGGAAGAGAAGGTGAAAGGGAGAGAGAGAGAAAGTAGGGTGTGATTTCCTGTGCGACAGAGCCCCATAGCAGACACAGAAGGAACAGCAGGTAAGCAGCGCTGTGGAGAGAGATTAAATGCTGATACATTTTTCTCCCCTCACAGCACTTCATCCATTGTGGCTCCTGACAAGATATGTTTTTGTGAAAATAGTTCATTAATTAAGGTAATTTATCCTAAGAAAGGTAGGTAAAGAGTCAACATGATACTCGCTTATTTTCTTCTTTCTACTGCCTTGGTCTACATGGAATTTACTGATCAGACAGAACAATGACTGCCTGCTGGGGTTCATCAAGCTTTTCAAGGACCAGACACTGACTAGGCCAAGACACTGGCAGAAAATGTTAAAGTAGAAATTAGTTCTAGACACTAATAAACTTCATTTCTATGGGAATAAATCCACAGAGAAGGGAAAAAACATGACTTCACTATTGTCTCCTAAAAGAAACACAGAAGGCTGCTGGGTAATAAAACTAAGCCTTTAGTAATATTTTAAATCCCATTTGATTTAAACAAAGCTCTGCTGTCAACCTTGCCTTTTTGCTTTTACACTCTTTCCCATGCAAGCTGAAAGTTCTCATTCATATAGTATAATATATAAACACACTTCTTAAATTTCCTATTTGAAAGCACTGTACTTGAATGTTGTATACAGTATTGTTCTTTTCCTTCTAATCCCCACAGGTCAGTGTTTAAATATTAATCACGGAGTGGCGTCAAATCAGCACTTCTAAAAATGTAATTAATTCTATTCAAGTCAAACTCTTCTCAGTACAATACAATGTATATAAAATTTATTTAACAGGAGGCTTATCTTTGGATGTAAGAAATTAGATTTTTGGTCCCAATAAATCAAATAATCAGTAATCATGTAAACAAAAACAAAAAAAGTCATCAGGATGTAGTGAATAAACTGATGGTCATAAGAACATTTGTTTTGTAGTACAACTAATGGCTCAAAACAGTCGATTTAACTTCACCTCTCAAACAGTCCACTCTTTATTAATGTTTTGCTGCTTTAATTAGACTGCATGCAAACACTTATGTTGGTAGCTGCAGGATGAAGGCCATTACTCGCAGATAACAGAGTTGTAGGTGAGGACCAAGTATATGAAAGACACGGGTTTCAATAGGATAGGTTTTAATAGCTTTTGATAGTTGTCCACTTGTGCTTTAGGTTAGGGTAAAGGGCCAAGTGTGTAGGGTAAAGGGTCAAGCTACTATGTGTGGCCAGCGCCACACATAGTTGCTTGCTGCCTTTTGTTTGAATAGGCTAAAACAAGCCAAACTGTAAAGTATTATAACTGCATATTATAACTGTTAAATAAATGTACTAATTTTATACTTTTATTTAGTTTTGTTAAATTGTAATTCAAACCAAGTGTTTTCAAATGAGAAAAGCTAAATACTTCAAGATGCAAATTATGAATGTATTAAAACCATTATGAATATTCCTGCAAATATAAATCTTTGCTTAAAAGATCTTTAAATTTCTTTCACACTTAAGGACCCATTTAAAAGATGTTACAGTTTCACTATTACAGTTTTATTTTTCAACAGATTCTTTGGGTGTGTTGGTGTAAGAAAACACTCAAAAAAAAATGTTGTATCACTCTTTTTAAACCCAAACCAAGATAGTTTTCTAAGCCCAGCCACGTAGTTTTGGTGCCTATACCAAACTAAGTGTAAAAATAAAACAAAAAAAAGTAAGTCATATATTCCCATGTTGAATTTGAGCTGCAGTCTCTTGAATTATTATTTTTCCTCACAACAGTATATATATTGCAATAAGTACAAAGAAGTTTTTGCTTGTTTGTTTGTTTTTACCTAGAGGTAAGGGGAACAACACTAAAAGAAACCAGCTTTGAACATGACAAAAAAAAAGTAAATCAATACAGTATACCGCATGCCAATTTATGCATGGACTGTACAGCATGCACCTAGTCACCATAACATTATACAGTGGTTAGTATATCCTCATCCTGAAGTCTTGAGCTGAGCATTTTGTCCGCCTCTATGTTGGTGTTTTGAAACCAAGCATGATGAGCAAGAGTTGGGTCTGTCTTAAAAAGCGAGTGACACTGCACACTTTTATGGTAGCACTTTAAAAGCATAACAAAGGACCACCCTAAAGCTTGCCTTACTCCATCATCCTATGTAAATATGTAGGGACCATATTGTATTTAAAAAAGCATGAAACTACTACTACTTCAGGAACTTCCAAATTGGCTTCATTTTTCAGCTTCCTCTATTATATACAGTCTATGAATTCCAGCAGCAGCTACACCCTACAGGGCTTTGTTTTAACTTTTCACCTTTAAATATGTGTTTCTACACACACTCATCATATTCCACAGGGATGATATAGTTAATGTCTTCTCTCTGCTTCAGATGTTACAATTTGTATTTAGAAGAAAGCTTTACTAAGTGAAGAAACAACGTGCTGTTTTTTGAAGGTAACATCCAAACTGTCAGACTACATCTCAGAATTAAAGTCAACGGAAATAACTTCAGACTTCAATGACATTATGAGTCAGATGTTTAATCCAAAACTGCAAAGGAGATAAACGGTCAGCATGGTCAACAAAATGGCCACAATGCTCAAAGACTGTACTACATACTGTTTTCAAACCTTAAATATGACACATCCAGGGAAAAGCCAATGAGACAAGTGTGACCACTCTCAATTGTGTGCCTCCTCTAAATGTGATGACTACACACAACGATGCAGCACAATAGTAAGTGGCATAGCAGGGTCCAAATAATCAGCTGAATGAATGCATTTTTCAGACACCATTATTCGGATGTGGCGATGCGCACACAACAAACGTACCCCACAACAAACGGAGGCATCTGGAGGAGAGAAAAAAAGTTCCTTTCACTGAGCTGGCATGATAAGAGCGTCTGTATTTCCACTCCCTTTATCACTTCCCGTCCCAGACAATGGATTGAATTTCAAAAGCCAATAAACAAGGGAGATGTCCATTCTGCATGGCAGTTATCACAAGCTAGCGTCCCACTCTCATTTGCTCACCCTCCCTCCCTCCTTCTCTTCCTTCCCCTTTTTTCTGAAATGAGTAGGAAAAAAGAGATGAAAATTAAAAGTGGGGAGGGAGAGCTGAGAGAGAAGAAAAGGAGCAGAGGAGATGAGACACCTTCATGCTCTGGCTCTTCTTTCATTGGACTGATAAAGGAAAGCATCAAGGCCAGGGGTGGATGTGGGTTTTTTTCTGTTAACTGAATGAGGCTTTTGAGGGTGATAGTGAGGAGCCGCTCCCCTGAGAGATGTTTGGAGGAACGGGGAGTGGTGAGCCAACATAATAAATATTCTTATCTGTTATTGTCATTGTAATGGGACAGGGCAGAGGGAGGGAGGATGCAACAGCGGATAGCTCTGTTGGTGCCAAGGGACCTGACTGTGTTGACATGCAGAGGAGAGAAAATCAAAGGAGAGATGGAAAGTGAGAAGGGAAGGAGCGAGCAAAAAAGATTTTAAGCCAGGGGGAGTTTGCGTGTAATTATTGATGGGTTGTCCTGGTAGGGAAAGAGGATATGGAACAAGAAAAGGTGACAGCGAAGCTTTTCTCCCACAGCCTATTGCTTTACTGTATCACTCACTGCCAGGTGTTCTCAACAGGTGAGAGGAAGCATAGTTACGTTCAAAGGCATATCATAAATGAGCTATTATGTCAGCTTTCTTATATTACTTAGAGGAAACATCAGTTGTAACGCTGAATTGAATGCCTAAAAGACCAAAGCCCAACGTATACTACTTGGTGTTATAGGTGCCAAATTTTGCACCAAAACCAGTTCATTTAGTTCATCACCTTCTGATCACGTACAGTTAAAAGTCTGGTGTGGTTCAAGTGGAAAAGTGTCTTGATGAGCGAAATATGTTTTGTATTGAAATTAGTGCTGTATTCAAGCTGGTTAAAGCAATAACCACATTGTTAATATTAGAAAATGAGATCAGATTGAAAAGGAACAAACACAGGAAACAGGAAATGAAGAGGAGACTTTCATGCTTTGTCTACTTCAACTTCCTACCTCTGTGAACCTTAGGTTACTCCCTAGTTTGAACCCAGATAAAAGGCATTAGAGGGCTTTGTCACTTGTACTGAACAAAGCATCTTTGTTAATACAAATGATGCTGTTGTTTTTTTTTTAGGGGCAAGAGTCCATCTACTGGGAGACAAATTCCAGTTTCTGGGACATTAACATCAGACATTAGGTTGTAAGGTGAAGGATTTTCCAAGACGGGAATAATTTTGGGGGCTACTGGGCTGTGCCAAGAGCATTGGCATCTTGTGAATATTTTATTTTCTGTGGTGCTAGAGGGTGTTAGCAGTAATAATCAAATATACTTCTCAAAAAAAAACACCTGAGGCAGTTAACCCTAAGGAGTAATAAAGAGGCAGTATTGAGTCGGGGGAGTTATATATAGAACACCAATCCATTTTAACAAATGCGGCCCAGTTTATTCTCATGGGGGAAGACTTCACTGCAAGCCCCTTGTAATGAAAGTCTTCTTCATTACTCACATGACTAACTCATCACATTGATTTGCACTTTTGTAATTTATGAACACTAAAAGAGGAACAAACTAACCACAGATTGACTGTATTTTATCTATTTCTTGCTATATGATTTGATGTTGATAGCTGCATCTCAGGTTAAGTGATGAAGGCCTTGCATCAGTACCACACTGGTTTTAATTGTGTTCACAGAAAACAGTTATTAATGTGTAATTCCTTCTTAAGTCATTAAGTTAAAGATTAATGTTAAGATAAGTTTGTGAATGTGGATTGAGTCTTGGTCTGTTCACACATTGGTGTCCATTTGTGAAACTCCATGGTTATGCAGAGAGAAGGATTATGGGAATTCCTCCTATGCGGAGGCTATGGAGACAAACTGGCAAGCAGTCCTCCAAAAAAAACAGCTGCAATGACTGTTGGTGGAGGCTAAATGCTGATTGGTTGATGAACTGGCTGAAACAGGGGATGTAACGAACATAGCAGAGTTCCGTGGATCACTTTGGACTGCCTATCTATCTGCAGAGAGCGTCAGATGGGGGGCAGTGTCAAAAATATGTGGTACAACTGGTCTGTGGCCTACTCTTGCTTGTGCTGTTGTTGGTGCATCAGCCAGCCGTGGAGAAGAAGAAAGTTATGACATACAAAGACCTGAAGTGAAACCAAGTGTTATAAACAATAAAAAGTGCCCACTGCAGCCACAGTCTGTACTTTCATACTGTATTTTTTTTTATCTTTAATGACTTTTTCATGCTTCTCCCATTCCTGGTAAACTCCGCTGTCACTGCCTTCCCTGTTCCAGCCCATTTGCCAACCAATCAGCTCACACTGAGCAACATGCAGTTGGGATTTTGGAGAACTGCACTGGGGCATGATCGCATTGGTTGAAAAGCTCTCTCTGTAGGCTCTCCGTAGGCAAATACCTCTGCAAACAGACACAACCACAGTAGCATAAATGAACTACCATGTCAATTCATTAAGGTATTGTGGCCAAAAGAGTTGCCATGGGGGTATCAAATTTAAGTTCAAAACTGAGATAATAGACTCAGATGGGATGTTTGGAAACCGTTTTATAGAAAGCTGACAAACTGCTGTGAAACGTGCTAATTTAAATAACTAAATGCATGCAGTCTGTTGTTATTCGATAGATTTTGTGCATCAGGCTACAGTGTTAAATAGTAGGGCTCGGAGGTTTGTCTGTTGCAGTCCATGCTGTAAAGTGTGGCCAGTTAAGGGCTGCTGCTACTGCTAGCAACATCATGCAGCCAGTGGGTGATAGTGTTTTTGTTTGTTTGCCATATTTATGTTGCATATTTATTGTGGGTAAATAAACACCTGGTTATTCTGCGGATCACCTTTGGCTCCGGCTTTAATCCAGCTGCTGCTGGTCATTCCAGCACCACCTAATGAAGCGTCATTTTGCACACATCTCCTGAACTTCATATATCATCGTTTGGCTATATTGATTCATCATCTGTACACACCACACTCCAAGACTACGCACCCTGTTAAATGGTCAGCTCTGGACATTTACTGTGAGTTATCATGGTAGGGTTCTACCTATAGACTGAACAGACTGGTCTCCAATGCCCAGTGGACAATTACAGTGTCCAGAATGCAACAATGTATTTTCAGCTGAATGGACTTGCTGTAACATATCGCTTTAGCCCTGGGACTTATATATACATTCTCTTAACAAGTTCTTGATGTATGTGATGTATATTCCATTTAAAGCACACCCTAACTCTCCTCTTTATAGACAAGACGTCACACAGAGCTTTTAAAACATGAAATAGCCTGTGTTCTGCAGGTCTCACAGCCTAATAGACTGACACGTCAAAGCTCCTCTTAGGGACTGGTTTGCTTTTACTCGTTTTCTGTAAAGATCACTGGAAAGTGAAGTGTGCCGATATGTGCTGTAAGGCAGAGGGGGAAAATTTGTTTTTTTTAACTTTGGATGTCTTTTAACGTGCATATGTTGCCAAAATTTGTGTTACCAAAATCCACCTGTGTTACTTGTTTTGTGGTAAAGGCACACAAAGAACAAATATGAACACAAGTAAAAGCACACAAGCAAACATGGACATAGTGTTCTCTGTCTTATTGTGATTTCCTTGTAGTTTAGGCAAGCTGGCTGCCAGGCTCCATGCTCAGTCTGATCAATTATTTAAGCTACCTTGAGCTCTCTGGGTTTTCCCGGGATTTATTAGGTCCAGCTGCTGGAAGTCTGGCACAATGAAAAACATGATGCATGGAGAGAGAGACAAAACCACAGAGACTCATCAGCCATGTGCCACTTAATGCCAAGCAGGGAACATGAGTAGTGGAAGAGCTGCTTTTCAAAGCAGTGTATGTGATGATGTCTTTGCTTCCCAGCGGACTGCATGCTGGGGGAAAGTTTGGCAAGCTGAGTGCCCATTCTGTTGTGGATGATGGTGCAAGTGACATGATAGCAGACTGTGCCTAAGATATGATGCTTTAAAGTGAAAAGAATGAGATATAAGGGGGAAAAAAAGAAAAGAATGGCGTGTGTGTTGTTTGCCTGAGCAAGAGTTTATTTGTGCAGATGCTGCTCAGCATTTGTGTGTGCGCGCATGTGTGCATGTTTTCTCCCACACAGTGGCAGCCTGCAGCAGTAATGAACAGGGCCTAGGGATAGCTGAGAGGATGGGAGGTGGCAGATCATAAATAATCATTTATCCCACCGTTTCCCCTGCTTCACCGCCTGACAGACCACTGGCTACAGGCAGGGAGCAGCCAGCAGCACGAGCTGAGACGCAGCTGCATCAGCCAGGATGCATATGTGGCCTTAGTGCTTTGGGGCAGATTTTCTTCACAGCAGGTCCATCTCGTTGGTACTCCAGTGAAATAAGCAAGAGGAGAAACTATAAAATTGTGAAAATGATTTGTAACCTGCGAGAAACAGAGAACACTTGCAAGGAAGAGCCACCATGAAGACAAAGAAGCTAACAAGATAGGCTGCTATAAACTTTGAGAGAGTATCAAGTAATGAAAAGGTAAATGAAAATCAGAAGCTGGTCTGTATTGTTTTCATGTTATTTATCTTAAAATCAATAGCCACCTCACCCATTAACTTTTAATGTGTACTTCCAATTGGAGCCTGAAATTAAACAGTGCTAGAGGAAATCAGCAGCACATAATGGCAGAGCCCTGGGGGGAAATTCACTCATAAACACAGGTTTGCCATTCCTGCGGAGGAGGAGTATTGGCTTGTGAGTGGCAAAAATTCATTTTGAACACAGGGGTGATAAACTGAAGATCTATGCTGCACTTAAAACCATCGTCAAAAAGCTTAGTGCTATTAGTCAGGCAACAAGAAGCATTCACAATCATTCACAATAGTGTAGCCTATTGAAGTGCAATGGCTTGTGCATCACAGCAGCAGGATACTGATAAAAGGAGATACAGAGAAAGAGATATTGTACTTTCTTGGTATCCAAGTCCCAGTGCTCCAAACTCTGTATTGCATTCACACTTGATGAGAATTTTCTTAGCGAGCAAAGAGATGGGAATAAAACAGAATTTTCTAGAAAAGCACATTGTTCAGACTGTGCAGGAATAGCTTCACACTGTGAGATTTCTTTTGGAAACAGTTTTTTTAGACAGACAATAGAGACTTTCATCTTTTTTTCCCTATCTTTCTTAGTCTCTGCCTAACTACGTAGAGGGACATGTGTGAGCTCTAACTAATACAAACTACAGTGACTGCACTCAACACTCAAAGAGCAACATTAATCAGTGCTCCAGCACCTCGGTCTTCTCCAGCCAAGCAGAGTAAATCAGGAAGAAGTTGGACAGAGAGAAAGAGGAAATGGCTCTGATTTAATTTATGGTTTCCGCTTTCATGTCGCCACATGCCTGACTAAGTGTCAAAGTGGCATTTATGATGTATGAAATTAAATTACAGAGGAACACCACCACACACAAAGCACAACACACCTGCAATGTGTTCTTATCTCAGCAGCTTTACTTGAAAAGGTTTCCTCGTTTCTCTCTTTTTGCCTGTCTACATAACACAGCAAGAAAGCAAATTAGATCTTTATTAGGCTTGTAATCAAATGTAAACTCTTATCAGGCCCTCCATTTTTAATTGGATTAACATTTTGCATAATTTCACTGGTATTGACATAAATTTGATCAAACCTGTGGACAAAAGAAAATAATGTTTTAAAAAGACGAACATTTTGATGAGAAAGTATTATGTTCAACAGCTTTCAGCGAAGAACTGTAAGTTTTATCCACAGCCATCATGAACTCTCCTACAGTTTATATTTGTACAATTCTGCTTTGAATGTCTGCAATTGAACAGAATATGCCAAGAGGCAGAAATGTCATGTACTGATTAATGACAGAGAAATGATGTACAGTATATGGATATACTGAATTTACAGTCTATCCAGTGGCCAATGTAGCAATGGTCAGATAGGTACATGCAGTAAAGACCAGAACTTATATGATGTAGCATTTTATGAATCCCTACTGAGAAATAGTCTTAATGTTCTCTCCTTCCAGGTGGTTTAGAGCAGAGGTTCAGATACAGTTCAGGCCTGCTACAGCTGGTAAACACCCAGTGAGTTGTAAGTCTATCAAATGCACACTTTGCAAGGTGAAAACATTGGGTCTGATTTGTGGTGAATTTGAAAGCTAAACTGTGAGCATTATTTTCAGTTGACAATTTTCTTACAACTAATGGAGATATTACATTGTAACTACACATTTATATTTTATAAAACAGGCTTGTTTTGACTTATGTAGATGAGACTCTCTGGAGTAACAGAGCTTTACAGATGAATTCTTCTAGAAACAAGTCTTGCCACTCGATAGCCATCTTGGTAACACCTTTGTGCAGTTATTTGGTCTTTTTCTTTCAAGCCCCTATCTATATGAATATTGAGAGACTCATAAGTTGTCAGTAGTCACCTGGAAATAAAAATGGTGTATAAAATTAGCATTAAATTATGATAAAGTCTATTTTGAAATTGCTTTAAAAAATGTTGTGATTTCACAACAAAAAAAAGGCTTGAAACATATAAAATCATTTTCTCCTGCTGCTCTTAGTTCTACTATGCTTGTGCAAAGTTACATGACATTACAGCTTCATTCACATCTCTCTGAGAGCACTTGAATATAATGGTTCACATTATGGATTTGGTTAGCCCAAAAAAATGGGAAGTCCACTTACCGACATGTTTACTGTGGTAACAAGTAGATATTCACCACACAGTTAAAGCTGTGGTGAACCTAATCTGTGTGAATGCATCAGTGAAACAATATGACTGCCTTATATGTTTCCCTATTAGGGTGTGAGAAAACCTTTGCCATTACAAAATTCTCCAACAGATTTCTATGTGTGATTGTTTGTGTGCCGTGTCTCGTCTTATAATGTCTCTGAGCATTGCCACATTTCTGCTGCACTGTGGGTTGTTAACAGCAGCCACACTTGTGGCACGGTGCAAGGGTTGGAATTTTAAATTGATCACGATCAGACTGGCCAGATACCAGCAAAACTGCTAACACTCCCAGCAGCCTCAGATGTACTTGCTTTTCTGTGTTTAAAACTAAAGTGCAAATGTCAGCATGCAAACAAAAAATCAAAATATTATGAACCTGGGAAACATTAAGCATAATAAGCTATATCTCTGCTGCACCTCAACACAAGTGTTTAGGCCCAGTATGACTTTAAGACAACAAAACAAATTGATAGAGTCCAGTTCCCACAAGGAACATGTCCTGCAAAAATTCTTGACTACTCTTTTGTCTATAGCTGAAGAACAAAACATGCTGTAGTGCTCCTTTCCCCTCATCAACATCAAAAAATCTGCATCCATCTTTCTTCATTATTTTAACTTAATGCCACCTTTGAACAGTGCGATCCACAGCCAGTCATAATTCCTAATATAAAGTCGCAAGTTCTGTGGATCCCATGAAGGCACAACTTGTCTTTCATTTTCTCAGCTGACAGTGACAGACTGCATTTGCTGTGAATTAATTGTGACAGAGTCACACTATAAAATTCACATTATTCTGCCTTCTGTTGGAAATGACAATTAGAAGTTATGCATGGAAGGAACTGGAAGACTCAGTGGATTTTCTATGTATTCCAGTTGTATAAATAGTGTACTGTAGTTGCTTTTATCCCAAGAAAACTGTTTTGATATTGCCCACAACCAGTCAACAACTAATCAAAACCCAAAAAGAGTATCTTCAGACAGAAGAGGAGCAAGCCATAAGGTAGTCACTGATAAGAGCTGTGTTGAAGTGGATCTGTTTAGATGACTGCAAAACAGAGGTGAAAACCACCTAGTTTGTGCTAATAGTGGATAACACAAAGGATAATATTTCATTAAGAAATTTATTTAAATTTGTATTCCTTATTATGCTTAGCCAGGAAGCTTAATGAAAAAACATAAAATAGACCAGGGTTTTTGTTGCCTGTACAATTTATGGTGCACAAGACTGCTGCAAAGCATTCATATGCCATGTTTTTAAATTTTCTGTTGCAATTAACTGACACATTAGTGTCAGTTAATTGCCTTCACACTTTTTATAGCCTTCACACCCTCATTTTTAAACCATTTCTTACCTTCTAAATCTATCTTTCCTACCATCTGACATATAAGGTAAGGGTTGCTTTTCATTGTGGCTGAAATACTACAAAGCTGAAAAAAGCCTTTCTAGGCTTGTTGCTGTATTATGTTGTCTAGCTCTAGTATTACATCAACTAAAGAAGTACAGTACATCTTTGCTTTATACAACTTTGAGACATGAATCATGCATATTTATCACTTTGTATTATTGAAAAGCTTTTAGGGTTCCGACAGGTAACAGCAATCTAATTAAGTCAGTTTGACCTAGCATTTTAGATTTCATGCAGCTACTTAGCTGTGAGAGGTATTTATCTGTGGCTAAAATTCATTCTGGCCCTTCCAATCTGAATAATGAGGCTTTGTCTAATCCCCGACCTGGTAATGCTTCTCCTCTTTTCCTCTGTGCTTAGACTCTTCCCACTTCAACTTACCTTCCTTAATCTTGTGTCTGCTTCTTCTCACTGGCAGTGGCCTCCTTTTTTTTTTTTACACAGGTGAAAATCTGCTGAGTAACTTCTACTGCCACCTCCTAACTCCTTCCTTCTCACCCCAACCTCTCATGCAGACACACACACACACACACACACACACACACACACACACACACATGCTGTGCACCTACAGAAAGTGATGGGAGGAAGAGGGGAGGAGAAGGTGAAGGGGGGTTGCTGCTGCTGCTGACGTTATGCGGCTCACAGGACTTGCCCGTAAATGAACTCATTTTTCATCCTGCCTCTCTCCCTCCTCCCCCTCCCGTTAATGACTGGCACTTTCCTCATACGGAGAGCCGGCCCTCTGAAGAGCCTGGCGAGTGACAGAGCACCATTCATCTCCTCATGACGGAGGACAGGGGGGTAGGGTGAGAGCGGGAGGTAGGGCTGGCAGACGGACATGCGGACAGATGCAGGGGAAGAAAGAGACAAAGACAGGTTGCAAGCAAGGCTAGATTAAGGAACACTTCTAACAGTGGGAGCAGGTAAGCGATAAAAGAATATAGGGAAGAGGAACTGGCTGCCACAGATGGGACGGGCACATGTTCTTCTTTGCTGTGCCAAGCAGCTTAAATGCCAGATGAACCATCAAGTAAATCAATAATCAGCATATTTTGATATAGATTTTTTATTTTTTTTTGCTCTACTTTCTCTCTTTGTTTAATACAGTGGACAAAGAGACTTTACCCAGCTAATAAAAACTTTTATACTTGCTGTTTTAAGAGATTAGCAACTTTATTATTTGACCAATGTTTTTTAGCTTGTGGCCTTTATCAGCACTGTGCATGTTGTTCCAAACACCTGGCAGAGTAGCTATTATTCTAATTGTCAGGTTAAAAGTTTTTCTTCACAATGCCAAGCTGAGAAAATGAGCTGTAATTTTAGATTTTATCCCAACCACTAGAGGAAGGGAACTAAACCAAAGCAAGACAATTCTAAATCAGAAATATTTTTAGAAATTTTAAAAGCCAAAGTAATCTGCATATAAAGCCAGATGATATGGCTACAAGTGAATTTAACAGTCTGCTGAATATGATGATTGTGTCTGATGGACCACTGAGAGAGAGCCCATTAAAACAACAGCCTACTGCTGCAGATACAGGCACAAATCTTGGATGCTCAGCACCTACCTAACAATACAATATATTCTTTAAATATCAAAGTCTTCCCCCCTGTAGGTTTGAAAGAAAGCTAGTAAACGTCAGAAACTTTGTTCTTCAGAGCACAGCAGCAGTGATCAGCTGGATCTGGAAAGACAAGACCATGCCTTGCACACTTCTTTTTCTTTTGTGATACACAAATAAAGTTTATTATATGAGTAAAGATGAATGGAAAAAATATTTTTGATCATCAGAAGAGTTTCAACTCATCATTAGGTCAAAAGGAAGAAGTGACATCACAAGTCTTAGTCCATACCTTTTTTATAAATGCAGAAATGTTATGTTTTTGATATGTACTGTACATAATAGTAAATTAACCACATAGTGCTTTTCTAAGAACGTTTTGTTTAGTGTCTTTTTCATCCATCAATCCATCGATTTTCTGCAGCTTATTCACATCCAGGTCTATAGGGTAGTAGTCTGACACCCAGAACTAGCTATATAGATACTTCTCCCTAGCCACCTCCTCCAGGTCTTCTAGACGAACACCATGACGTTCCCAACCCAGCCAAGAAACATAATCTCTCGAGTGTCTCCTAGGTCTTCCCCAGGGCCTCCTCTGACTGGAACATGCATAAAACACCTCAACTACGAGGAATCCAGGAGACATTACATTTTCCATGTAATTTTGTTACATAAGTACAATGTAAAATTTTAAATTTCATGGAATCTGGTCAAATGAAATTGACAATTTAATGGAATCTGGTCAATTTAAGTTTACTTGATTGGTATACACTGAGTTTATACCGAGCACATTTTCCTTAAAGATTAATTTTTTAAATAAATTAACCTTTGATTTTATATATTTCAGTTACATTTTACACAAAATTATTGCTTCATGTTTAATGAAGGTGAAGAATCCTTTTTTTGAGTGTACTCTTAATCCCTAACAAATGGCTGAGCTCGAACTCCTATTTTTAAGTGATTTGGTGTTTTGCTGAAGGACAAACTGACACAAGGAGCCAGGGTTTCAAACACCAGCCCTTCAGTAACAGGTGACCTGTTCTCTACTTGAGACCCACAGCACCTACACTCGCAGAGAGCAGTGTTTTGTCTCTGAGCTGTTGTTCTATTTCTAAAAGAAAAAACACTACTGAAGCTTCACCTCAAAACCTCAACATGACTTCTTTGAAAGTCATGTTGATTTTTCAATGCACAAAATAAAAGGTTTTCCAGTCTTTTTTTCTATGCACATGAGTACGTTATGCTACTGATTTGTGCATTTACCTTTATTAACCCATGATATTTCCAACTCTTAAGAGAAGATTTCATATTAAAACAAACACATTTGCAGGTGGCAGCAGGTACTTACTGTATGTTGTCCTTTGGAGATTTCTTGTAAACACACACACTTTTGCTTACACGGATTTGTCCCTTGCTTCTTTATTAAACCTTTGCAAAATGGACTTTTTGAATATTTGAAACTTCGGTTGTTAATATCTATGTTTCCTGGCTTTCTTCTTTCCTACACACTCTAATGTTAAGTGTGTTGGAATGACAGAATATTGTAAAAATGAAAGCAAAGATGTGATGTGAGATAATATTGTATTTTGTCAATGTTATAAAACTTTAAAATTAAAATACAAATAGTAACATAATTTTTCATATAAGCTGTAAACAAAGAATATGAGTAGTTAGTCCCACAAAGACTCCCAAGTTCCACAAGATAGCAAATATCAAATTATCATAAGTGCTTGGAAGATGTCTGCCATTGGTGAAATCATTCTGAGCTCTTGATTAAGAGCAATGAGCAGATCAAATACACCCTCTCATTACATATAATTAGATAAAGTATAAATATGCATGAGCCATGGATGAGCATCTCCATCTCTTGATCACTTTTAGGGGTCAACTTTTTGCTCTTTCACAGACTGTGGAACGCTGTGTCAACTCAGGTGTGCTCCAAAACAAGTCTGATTAAAAATTCAAGCAAGCAGTGGAGAAAAACACGCCCCACTGTTCAACACAAATCTAATTGCATCGCCTGTTTCCTCTACTATCCTATTACCTGTTGGCGAGATGACGGATCGCTGAGTCCAAACAATGCTATTAGAATTTGGTGCCACTGACTCAGATCACAGGTTCAGTTTTGCAAGTAAACATTGTTGTGATACTGGAGAGTGTGATTAATTATGATAATACAATTATGTTTATGACAGAGGCAATGGTAGACTAATGTCTCGGAAAACTTGAGTCATCTTGAATCCATAATCATAAATAATTTAATAAAAAAATGTCGCCTTTTTAATGAATTCTGTTTGGCTTAGAATTTAATGGCTTTAGAGCTTGATTGTACACTTTCTTACATTAATAATAGGTAATGGAATAGGATAATTTTGTGACCAAGCAGTAAAGCTGTTAGGTGTTTTTACCTTTTCTAACTTCTATGAAATTAGAAAAAAAAATTCTCAGGGTCGCAGTTTTTCTTTTTTTTTCTTTTTTTCAATCTTCACCAAAATTGGAACAGATGAGGTTGAGACCACGTCTTACAATAGTTATTTTCAGAACAGTCACAGCCACAGAAATTGGCAGTGATTTGACATCGAAGACTGCTTTGACCTTGGATTGATCCAACAAATTCAATGGGGCTTGATTTTTGCAGGCACACACCTCCACAGTGGTTTGTGTACGAGTCCAATCAGTGTGACACATTTTAAAACTTTTTGTCATATGGTTCTAGGGGATGCCATGGAAGAAAAAGAAGAAAGAATACAAAGAAGATGATGATGATAATGATGATGATGTATCAGAAAAAGCAGATCATAAAATCATAAAATCAGCCTACACCTGTGTTTGAAAAAATTATTTAGAATGAACTACAGTGAATCTAGACTGATTGTACGTATGTCTACATATGAACAAATACTTAATACATTTGATAAGCAAATTATACTAAACCTTAGAATGCATATGATCAGCCATGAGTCAATGTTTCTGTGTATTTGTGCATGTGCACATGCTGTGAAAAGCTGTTTGTTTTTAGATTTTTTTTTTTTTCCTGCTGAGTGTGGCAGATGG